>JBBYHK010325847.1:0-25752 GCA_038382065.1 Adansonia grandidieri | reverse complement strand
TTTTTTTGTAAAATAAAATTAAAAACATGTTATTTTTATTTAAATTTAGTAATATGGTCTTTTTACTTCTATTAAGTTTTAAAACATGAATAATTTCATATATTGTTTAATGTTTACATTATAATATTATATATTATTTCTTTATATGGTATAAATTACATAACATATAAAAATATAAATATAATAGATGTTTTATGTTATATAATTGAAAACAAGTTAAGTTGGATCTTAATGTTGGAATCAAGGCTCGATTTACTTTTAAAAATGGACCTTATTTTGCGGGTTCATTTCTTTTAGCTTAATATTTTTTGCCAACATCTCCCAAATATTAAATGGGCCTTAGGTCGATAGCTTGGCCCATAAATAAGTTTACTAGTGATGACACATTGAACTAGTAATGTTGGTATATGATAAAATTTGATCATCGGAAATTAAATCCAACATATCCTTTCCATAATGTTATTTTTTAAAAGAACTTTTATCATGTCAAAGTTAATTATGATATTCAATCAAAAAATTGAAGTTTCCCTACAAAATTCAATCAAAAAAGTATATTGATAAGTTTCCCTAATCCTAAATTTATAATGAGATCAATTAAAATAAAATTGAATGACAAATTTAATATCTACGAGTAGAATGGTGACAAATTTGTCTTTTGAAAGATTTCGATACAATTAAAATAACTAAAATATATCAATCTTAACACGTCTGAATCCCCAAAGAAAAAAGATTAGTCTACACTTCAGTGATACAGTACAGTTTACCCTACTACGAATACCTGCTTCTACTAAACTTGGGAAGTTCCCTATTAGAAAGTTAGATCCACCACATAATGATGATAATAATTTCAGCGTGTAGTGTTCGAAAACTCATACTTCTAGGGCTAGGTGATTTTATTTTTGATTGAAAAACACTCTAAAGTCATTCATATAAACTGATTTAATTCTATAAGTTTGGATTTAATAAAGAGTAATATTACAATTGAAGGTGTAAGTTGTTACCATTAATCGGGTAATGAACTAATGATAACACGAGGAATCCATTTCTGCATTCTTTTATTGGTGATGATGATGATGATATCAAAGCATAATTTCCCGCCAATAAAAGGTAGAAGATCGAAAATATATATTATAGTAATGAATCCAAGAAAAAATAATTTAAACGCAGGCATCAGGTTAGAATACGCTTAGTTTTGTCTTTAAAAGAAAAGAAAAAGCTAGTTTTGTAACCTTTGTTAGGACTTATTAGGAGTAATAGTTGCTCAACTATTTCATTTACATAGAGAATGGTGGAAGCTGGATGACAAGTTGAAGTTTGTTCCCGCAGTAACTATCAATCTTACATCTTGCTGTGGTTAATTTTATTTCGATTCATTTAATTTCATGTCAATATTTCCACTCAACTAGATACGGGCAACACTATTCCAATGACAAACAAGCACGTCATTTTTTATGAATCAGTATTATTAAAAATAATAATAATGAACATTAGAACTTGTGAACCCCAGCCAGCTAGAGTCGATGACCGTTGACCTGACCAGGTACCGGGTCCATCGTCCAACTCATTGAAAGTGAGTGAGTGAAAAGCATAATTACTTGAGACTTAAAAATAGTAGTTGGTCTGCCATTGAATTACAAACATGGGATTGGATGGGATGGGATAGTCAAAACGATAAAGACAAAGAAAGAGGAAATCAATTAAAACTAGGTTGGAAAGGTCATAGTGGTAGTTAGAGATTGAATAATTAATATATATATATATATATATGTATATATAAAAGTAGGTTAGGTTAAGTCGAGTTAGATTGGGTTGGGTCAAGACTCAAGAGTCAAGAAGTCAATGTTCTCCTCCTTGAGTGTTAACTGTGTTTGCATTAGATTCAAAGCCCTTCAAAGCCCAGACCGGTAGATTTGTTCTTGGTGCTGCGGCTACTATACTGTTAATATCTAATCTCTTCGCAATATTCTATCATTATTTGTGATTTTATGTATGACTTGAAAACTGTTAGACCTTTTAGTGGTGAATGAAATCAAGATGAGGTGAATTAATTTCTCAAAATTTTGGTAAATTGAAACTTTGATAAATAAAATTGAGAAATCCAAACAATAAACTTTGGAGTGTAAGTTAGTAAATAGAAATAAACAATTAAAGACAAGGGAAAGAGAAGCAAACTCAATGATTTAGAGAGGTTCGACCTTAATTGCTTACGTCCTCTACCTCGGCCTCACTTACCTCGGATTTCCATAATTCATTGACCTGAATTGTCCACCTCTCAAGGATAAGGTATAACCTTTACACTCTCTATCTTTCAAGGCTAAGATAGAAGCCTCTACCCCTATCTTTTGTAGCTAAGATAGAACTCTGTCTCATTACTTTTGAAAGCTAAGTAGAAACCTTCTCTACTTTTCAATAGCTAAGTAGTAACCTCTTTTTTTTAAAAGGATTTTAGTGTAAACAAATAAAACCTTTAAAGGTTAGGTGTTTACAAGAATGTTTGGCTCAAGGAGAATATGTATCTAAGAATACAAAAATAGGAAGAATTAATCCTATGCAAAGATGAACTACTTAGTAAAAATGATGGAAAGGATGAAGGATTTGACTTTAAACACTATCTCTCTTTCTCTTCTCTTTTGTTGAAGGTGTTGGAGTAGCTTATTTATAGCCTTGATCAAGATTCTAGCTGTTGGAACATTTGGTGAAGGAATATAGCCATTGTAGTTTTCATAAATGTCATTTCCTATTGCTCCCTATGATATTGTATCGATACAATACCAAGAGTATCGATACAAGAATTTAAAATGTGACCGTTATAGCCTGTTGTGTCAATACAGAATGCTGAGTATCGATACCTCTCAAGCTTTATCAATACAGACACACTTATATAGATACTTTCAGGGGTTTCAGCCAAAACTTGGCTACTGCCGAGCAATATATCAATACATATAGGGTGAGTGTCGTTACTCACAGCAATGTATCGATACATGCTGATATGTATCGATACAATTAAGGGTTTTAAGCATAGTATCGATACATTTATACATTGTGTTGACGCATACGTTTAAAATCCTTTGTAAAATGACTTTTCTTGGCTTAATATTGACTTAAACATATCTCAAACATATTCTAGGTATAAATATATATTTTGGAACATATATTTTTTTAGAAAAAAGAAACTTAGTATTTTTTTAAATATTTTTCAATTTAAAACAAGTACTAAGTTGGAAATAGTTAACTACAAATTAACTTAGCTTAAGTTGTTTGATATATCAAAACCAAAAATAATTCAAAGCTAACATTCTCCCCTTTTTGATATAACAAAACTTAAGATAAATTTGCTTGTTAATTATTCCCCCTTTATTTTTAAGATTTGTAATGGAAAAACTCCCCCTTAATAAAAGCAATAGTTTTCAAAAGTTTTAAGTTGAGAAAAAGGGGTCATTTAAAGCTACAACATTTCAAATTCACAATATTGCCCATTTTTCGCATATCAAGCTATGGCATGTAAACACAATTATTTGGTTCCGACACAATAATATCATCATATTAATAGATGCAAGCATATTTCGTAAATTTATGGCATTTCTCCTCCTTTTTGTTATATCAAAACATAAGAACGATTAATTCAAAGCAATGGAGAAAATGCAAGCATAGAATGCACAATCAAAGGTAATGAATGGAGAATAAGGCACTAAATATATTCAACAAAATAATTAAAAGATGTCAAATGGAAGGGAAAGAGTTTAAGAATAATTAAATCCAAAAATCTTAGGAGTTAGCCTAAAATAAGCCTAATATGACTAATTATCATTAGCCAGAGGATCCTCAATGGGCGAAGAAGTAGGCGGAAGAGCATAAGGAACGGCTGCCAAAAAAGTATGGAATTGCTCAGTTAACACCCAATAACTATGCTCGAGACTAGAAAAGCGAGCATCAATGGAATCGAATCTGTGATCCCAAGAGTCAAAGCTTCGTTCCCATGTATCAAGACGTCCCATGATGGAATCGTACATATTTTGGAGGTCTATGGGCACAAATGATGAGGTGTCAGGAGCCAGGGGTAGAGGAGGCACATCATGCTCCCTATCATCATCATCATGGTCAACAAAAGCGAAAGCATCCTATTGCGTAAAAGGTGGGGATGGTTGTCAACGAGCCTTGGGAACGAAGTCGACGCCTTTAATTTCAGACCCGGTGAGCCCCATGGATTTGTGTCCTATATAGCAATAAGTAGATACCATATTCCCGAGGTTGCAAGAAAGATCAAGACCTTGATTGTTGAAGTAGTAGCTCAATGCCATGCCATGTAGGAGGCTATGACAACCACGAACACAAAGAATAAGGTCTGCAAAGATAAAATGGGCTAGGTTTTGATGATTCCCGGTTTGAATCATATGGAGCCACCAATAGTCGAAATTGCTAATCAAGGTGTATTTGGTGCCGTATAGATGGAGCACATGGGAAATAAAGAGATGAAGTAAACGATCAATGGGAAGAAGGATGGTGGCTTTGTTGTTTGGGGTACGCAAGGTTGTATGAGCTGGACCTTCATTGATTACGCTTTCATTCAGAAAAATGAAGGCAGTCGCAAGAGAGGCAGGGTTGACTACAAGATCTTGCCCCAAAAGATAAGATTGAATAGCAATTACACAGTCATGATCATCAATGATAAATAAGGCATTACTAAAGAATGCATGGACAAGATTCTCGCTAACCAAAACATTGAGAGAAAAAAATTTGGTCCATATGAAGGTATCAAAAGTTTAAAGGTTGGGATAAGCAATGGACGGAAGGAAGGGAAGTCAATAACTTAACATTGTTGGATGGGCATACGGGTATAGCTGGTAGTGAATCACTCATGAGCTCATGCATCTTAGAAGCATAAGTCAAAGAATAATTGAGTTTGGGTTAGAGGTGGTTGATGAGCAGAAGAAGTGGAAGCACAGGTGACAAACCCTTGACGATGGGCGTTTGCTTAGTCTTTGGAGGTATAGTAATGTTTTAAAGTGGTTAGGGAATTTTGTTGAGTAAGTGGTGACAAGGTAGAACTGGATGCTGGTTCGGATAAACGAAGGAGAGTTAAAGTGATTTGGAAGGAATCGGATGAAGTAGAAGTGGGTTCTGAGAAGGTTTGTTGAGGGTGATGAAGGTTACCGAAGAGAAAAGGTCGGGTTGATGAAACTAAAAGCAAGTGAGGTGCTAAGGAAGAGTTGGTTGAAGAATATGGTCGAATACGTGGTGGACAAAGGTTTTAGTGGTAATATGGTATAGTTTTTTGAGTAATTTCGCAACCGATCACAATAGCCAGGGTTAGGAAGACTTGAGAATGAAAAATAACTCAAAAATCTAGAAGAAATTTGGACAAATTTTGAGGATTTTGAAAGAGGAATGGTTAAGTTTTGAGTGAAGAGATTTTTTAAATTTTTTATGGTTTTGGGTGGTAATGGATTGAACTTTTTGAAACAAAATGGTGAATTTTATGAAATAAAATTATTTTATATCAAGGATTGTAAGAAAGGATAAGGATTTGATGACAAGTGATGATTAGGGTTAAGAAACTAAGGAAGTTATGGCTCAGGTCCGATGAAGATGACGTTGCCTGTGATATCCTAAATCGATAATTTTTATCAATACAAAGGACTAGGTATCGATACTTAAAGTTCAGTATCGATCCAAAGAACAATTATGGGTTTTTGTATCGATATGATGAACTATGTTTTGAGACTTAAAACAAGTTTCGATTGTATCGATACACGGTGGAGAGTATCAATATAATGTATCGATACATAAAGTTTGGCATCGATACAAGGAACAATTCTAGGTTTTGTATCAATAACTCGAATTTGGTCTTGACACTTGGAATAAATTTTTGGCTTGTATCGAGACATGTAGCTCAGTATTGGGTCATTTCTACTTATATTGTATTGATTTATGCATATTTTAACCCAATTGCTCATTGAAAAATAATGCAAATACAAATTTGAACAAAGTGTTAATATCAAAATCATTTAGCATGAACAACATGAATAACCACTATACATATCAAAGTTTTAAAGCTTAGAGGTTACCCATCATTTCTTTATGTGTCAAAGCATCCATTTGTATTGCATTGCTCCTTATTGTTCTAACACACCTACAAGAAACTTTCACTTGGTTTTTGGTACCCAAATTGCTTTAGGTCCTTAAATGTTATTCACAAAGCCTTTTGTTCCCTTAAGGATCCAAACTTGCCTAACTTTAAGTTGTGTTCTTTTCTTAATAGGACAAGTATGCAAATTATGATCGTGAAAATTGCAATGTGAGCACTTGGTCATATAAACTTGAAAAGATTTGACTAAAATAATTTTATTTTCTTGTTCCAAACTTTCGACCTTTCTTTTCAAGTTAAAATTGACTTTCTCTAAACTGTTAATTCTTAGCTTGGAGTCATTAAAATCATTTTTCAAATATTTGTTTTCATTTTCCAACACAAGTTTTGATTTCAATAGTAAATTATTTTCTACTTTTAATTTTAAAATCATTTTTATGTGTTTAGAGTTCATTTCCTCAAACTCAACTACAAGATCATCAAAAGCTTCTTGTAACTCATGAAATGTATATAAATTTAAATTTGAAAAGTTTAAGGTTACCTCGGGTTCATCAAGAGCCATAAAGCAAAGATTGCCAAATTGGTCTTCCTTAGAGTCATGATCATTGAAAGAGTCACTGTCACTCCAAGTTGCTACAAATGCCTTTTTCTTCTATTTTTTCAATAATGGGCAATTGGATTTGACATGGCCCGATTCATTGTAATTGTACACACCACCTTGTTAAGCTTTTTAGATGTGATGATTTACTTTTATTTAACTTCATGAATTTCTTGACTTGGCAAATATGATCATCTCCGTATCTTCACTATTCTCATCATTATCATCCTCTTCCTCACTCATGGAAGCCTTCAAGCAACTCCAACTTTTCTTGGTTGCTCATTTCCATGATTTATTTTCATTTTGTATGTGAGAAGTGACCTGATGGGCTCGTTTAAGGCAAGGATATTGACATCCTTTGACTCCTCAATTACGATCACTTTAGCTTCTCATGGCTTAGGAAGGCTATTCAACATTTTCCTGACCATATCATTGTTGGGATACACTTTTCTAAGACCCTTTAAGCCATTTACAATGTTCGTGAATCTATTAAACATCTTATTGATGCTTTCCTCAGGTTTTATTTTGAACATCTCATCAAGAGTGAGCATGCTTATCTTGGACTCATTGACTTAATTTCTCCCTTTATGTGTGATAGCCAACTTATCCTATATCTCTTCAGCATTATCACACAAATACACCCTATTGAACTTATTGGGGTCTAATGCATAAAAAAATATGTGCATGACCTTGGCATTAAGTTGAGCCATCTTAGTGTCTTTCTTATCCCATTCCTATTTTTCCTTAGGAACTTCAAGATTGCCTACCATCATTGTTGGGATGAGTCAGCTTTTCATGATAATCTTCCAAACTTGATAATCATTTGCTTGGACAAATAGCCTCATCATTGTCTTCCAATATGCGTAATCTTCACCGTTGAAGAGAAGAGGCCTCACGATTGAATATCCTTCATGGCCCATCTGAAAGCATCACTACTGGCCATTTGTTTGGTCTTTTGTAGATCTTTGCTCAATGATGTTAAGCCTATAGGAATGAGACACAAGCTCTGAGACCAATTGTTAGACCTTGTAGTGGTGAATGAAATCAAGAGGGGGTGAATTGATTTATCAAAATTTTGGTAAATTGAAACTTTGATAAATAAAATTAAGAAATCTAAATAATAAACTTTGAAGTGTAAGTTAGTGAATAGAAATAAACAATTAAAGATAAGGGAAAGAGAAGCAAACTCAATGATTTAGAGAGGTTCGGCCTTAATTGCCTACGTCCTCTACCTTAGCCTCACTTGCGTTGGATTTCCACAATTCACTTACTTGAACTGTCTACCTTTCAAGGACAAGGTATAATATTTACACTTTTTATCTTTCAAAGCTAAAATAGAAACCTCTGCCCTCTATCTTTTGTGGCTAAGATAAAACCCTCTCTCACTACTTTTGAAGGCTAAGTAGAAACCTCATCTACTTTTCAATAGCTAAGTAGTAACCTCCTCTTTTTACAAGGATTTGAGTGTAAACAAATAGAACCTCTAAAGGTTAGGTGTTTATAAGAATGTTTAGCTCAAAGAGAATATGTATCTAAAGATACAAAATTAAAAACAGAAAAATAGGAAGAATTAATCCTATACAAAGATGAACTACTTAGTAAAAATTGTGCAAAGGATGAAAGATTTGACTTTAAGCACCATCTCTTTTTCTTTTCTCCTTTCTTGAAGATGTTGGAGCAGCTTATTTACAACGTTGATCATGATTCTAGCCGTTGGGAACATTTAGTGAAGGAATATGGCCGTTGGAGTCTTCATAAATGTCAATTCTCATTGTTCCCCTTGATGTTGTATCGATACGATACTAAAAGTATTGATACAAGAATTAAAAATGTGACTGTTACAGCCTATTTTACTGATATAGAATGTTGAGTATCGATACCTGTCAAGCTGTATTGATACAGACACACCTGTATCGATACTTTTGGGGGGTTTAGCCAAACCTTGGCTACTGCCAAGTAATGTATCGATACATATAGGATGAGTATCTATAGTCATTGCAATGTATCAATACATGCTGATATGTATCGATAAAATTGAGGATTTTAAGCAGAGTATTGATATATTTATGCATTGTGTCGATACATACCTTTAAAATCCTTTATATAATGATTTTTCTTAGCTTGATATTGACTCAATTATATCTCAAAAATATTTCTAAGTACAAATATGCATTTTGAAACATATATTTTTGAGAAAATAGAAACTTAGTATTTTTTTAAATTTTTTTCAATTTAACACAAATACTAGGTTAGAAATAGTTGAGTATAAATTAATTTAGCTTAAGTTGTTTGTTTTATCAAAATCAAAATTAATTCAAAGCTAACAAAAACCATATAAAAGAAAATAAAAGTAATCGTCAATTGATGTTACAATTACTTGACACATCACAATTGCAAGATTTTTTTAATAATTATTAAGTGTTGTATTTACTTTTTTGTGTTATAATAATATTAAGGGTATTGTGCGTGTACATTATAAATAGATTTTGATGTATTTATGTATTCATATTGGATTAATATTATTTTTTTATGTTGTATTGTACTTTAGTTATTTTTCTGTATTGTCATGTATTCTAGTTATTTTTTCATGTTCGTGTTGTGTCCAAAATTATCATATCTAATTAGCACTATTTAAATAACTTTTAATTTTGTGCTAAATTATATTTTGTATCTGTTGATAGATTTGGACACATTTGTGCATTCATATTATGTTAGTCTTATTTTTCGTGTTCTATTGTGTTTTAATTATTCTTCATGTTCATTTCGTTATTTTAATTACTTTTTGATATTACGTTTAAGTTGCATAATCATATTGCATACAAAATAGCACAAATTTTGTATGATGAGTTATATAATTATTAGGAGTTATTATTTGCCTAGATTAAATTTGGAGATTTTAGATTTTTATACCTTACTTTAAAAGTTATTTTTAATTAAATATTTTGCATAGTTTATATTAATAATTCAATTTAAACTCTAATTTATGATTTTTTTTGTCATAATCATATTCAATTTATTGTCAACAATAATAAAACTTTAACAACACTAGGATTCCGACAGCAGATACATTAAAGTTATTCCCTCAACTGATCAATCAATTGAGGGGCAATTTTGAAAATAAAGCGATTTGAGGGGGAATTCATGGAATCTTTTAGGTTTTTTTATAAAAAAATTTAGTGAGATTTTTTTTGTAATTCTAATTATATTGTGTATTTGTATCGTATTCGTATTTTTTGTATAATAATTGAATTTAAGATATTATATATTTATATAAACATGCTAATATATTTATATATAGTTTGACACGTTATTGAATGAGTTTTTAGGTATATATTTATTATTTTTTTATTTTTTAATATGGATATAAACAATAGATATCAATATAATTTAAATTAATTCGATTTTGATATCCATTTTACTTGTTTTTATATAGATGTATATTTAATGAATTAGATTTGTGTATTCATATTGTATTTATATTATTTTATAATTATGCTTTATTTTAAAATTTGTCCTCAAGTGAATAATAAAACTGAAGTAATACGAGGATATAAATACTAGTTTGTTCTAAATTAATCTCTATCTTTATGTAAACACATTTGAATTTGTCACTTGGTGTTTGGGTAGAGATAGAGAGGACATTGAGGGGATTGGCATGGACCCCTAGAATTTTCAAGTTTTTTTTTGCTTTTGGTATTAATGTAATCAATTTTCTCTTGTGCAATATTTGGATATACAATAATAAGGTAAAGGAAAAGAAAAGAAAGTTGCTGATAGGAAAGGATATTTATATCTTTTGTTAGATAGTTAAAATTAGTAAAGAGAGGAAAAGGAAAGGAAATGAATTTTATCAACCATTGTTTCGTTAAACAGAGGAAAGGAAAGCAAAAACTTTATTATAATAACAGTTTTCAATTTTAAACTTTAACAAAATAATAAATGGTAAGGAATTTTTTTCCTAAAATAGCAACGGGACTCAAGTAAAAAAATATATTCATGGACAAACATTTTGAGTTTCACGCCCTAAATATATGTTAAAATATTTATTTTACATAGTGTTCTTATTTACTGAATAATGTTTAATGTCATGCACACATGCGTATTATTTGTGTTCATTAATATAGTGGGGACTATGGTATTTTTTTAAATGTTTTTTTACTTTTATATTAATAGGTAATATTGATAGTAATAGCTAATATTTTAAATTTTGGATTTAAAAATTGTATAAAAATATTTCTCCATTCATAGTGCAATGATTTTTGTAGCAATAAAAAAAATATTATCAAAGATGCCTTTTTTAATTTTTTACTGATTCTTATAATATTTCTCTTAAGTTTGTTTTGGGGTTGTTTCAATTGAGATGCAGTCTTAGCATACTCCCCAGTGGCTCAGTCATTACCATAAAGAATCAGATCTTATCATAATTTGGAATGGATTTAGTCGTCCATTCCTAAGCATGTGAATGTGCCTAAAAATTAAGCATTATGATCATATAGCATATAACTACTAAAATCAATAAAAGAATTAAATCAAAATAACTATTATGTTTAAATTTTAATAAAATTTACCTCAATCAATCGTTGCTAAACTTTGGGCTTAGCATCCCATAACTTGATAACTAGATTCCAAGAAAAACTACTCATTCATTACTTAAACAAGTCATTAACACTTTGAAAAATAGGCATTTTTATAGTCTTCCAATGATTTTTCACTTTTTCCTTCTCTATTTCTTTACCAAATTTTTCTATTAATTTAGTTACTATATTATAAGCATATATTGTGAAAGTTCCATTTACCTCATTCCTTATATTATGTTGATGTAAAAAACCAAATTCTAAGAAAAAAAAAAGAAATCTATAAAAAAAGGTTTTACAATTTTTGAATAAAATAAAAAATTATGAATAAATAATGCAATTTACTAGATAGTTCATACTTCTTTCACTACAGCAAATTGAGGCTATAGTGGCATTTTATCACGGTGTTTTTTAAAAAATTGCCACTAAATATTGTATGTAAATAAAAAAATAAATTTAGTGGCGTTTCATATACAAACGCTGCTAATGTCTTCGTATTAGTGGCATTTTGAGTAGTAAAATGCCACTATTTATTATTTATAATTTCGTAATATTTTTTTTGGCTGCCCAAAAATATCTCACTATTCAAAAATAGATGACATAGTTGATATTAGCAGCATTTGTATTTTTAAACGCCACTATATTTCTTTAATTAACGGCATTTTTAGGTAAAAACGCCTCTATTTAATATAATTTAGTAGCGTTTAAAAATAAACACCATTAAATTATTTTATATAGCTAGTTTGTCTTATAAAACACCGCTAAATGTCTTAATTTAGCCACCCGTTTTGCCTCCTTCTCCATCCCTCTCTCTTTTTCTGTTTTCTGTTTGATATCAACAAAACTTAATTCTTTCTCCATCTCTCTTAATCTCTCTTTATCTCTCTCTCGTTTTCTTGTTCACCATGGCTGGGCTTCATCTCTCTTGACATTTTTCTCCAATATCAGGGATTTAAAGGTAATATTTTTAGATTTTACAAGATTTATTTTATGATTTAGGGATTGTAAAATTAAAGGATGTAATTATGGTGGAATAAAGTTGTTTGTTGTTCTTATTTAATTTTTTTTAGTTTCCATTTTTGCAATCTCATAGTTCAGGTTTTTCTGTAGCTCGATCAAAGCCCTAATTAAAAACAGTTGAACCAATTCTATTTTGTTTGGTCTGAACTGAATTTTTGTACCTTCTTTTATTATTATTATTATTATTATTATTATTATAAAAGGGTGGAGCTATCAGTCTCAGAGAGTTAATAAGGAAGAAAGCAAGCATTTTGTGAATCATATAATTTTTTACAGTTTCTGCAACTGGATCGTTGACTCTCTTAAATGCACTAACTGACTCGTACTCTCACTCTCACTCTCACTCTAGCTCCCACTCTCGCTGCCATCCTAAACTCAAATCCTACAGTTCTGTCCTTTTCTTGCTTTGCATGAGGCTATTTTCTGGATTATTCTGCTTCCCCTTTGTTTGTTGAATTACCAAATAATTAATAAGTTAGTGAGAGCAAACACAAAGGATAATGCAGTTTGTCCATGCTTTTTTATTTTCTTCCTTTTTTACTAATAAATATTAGAAAGTAAATTTTTATTTTTTTAAAAAAATTGTCTACTAAATACTTATATTGTGGAAAAAAACAATATTTGGTTTCAATCCATCACACCTCTTATGTTAGGATGTTCTATTCCTGCAGGCCAGTGACTCTGACAGAGAAAGTTCTCACAATTTGTTTAAGGTTATGATCGGTGGCTTTTTTGAAGGTAAATTTTATTATATTTCACTTTTCCAATGATTTAGTTTGGTTGTTTCGGACTGGCTATGGTCAAGTCCAATTATTGTTTCTTTATTTGAAGGTTTAAGCATCTTTGAATGTGGCTTTCCTTGTCTTGTTAGATACAATCACCTTTTAATTTGATTATTTTTAATTTCTGAACAAGTTAGCTTTACTTTTATGATTAGCAGATATAGCTTCTGAAAAGCTAGTATTTTAGCTACATATGCCATCCATTATCTTTATGGTCTCACTTCATAGTCATTTAAACTTTTCTTCTTGATGTTTTAGCCATAATTTGTACTATCAAGTCAAGAACCTAACCTTTTATCTCTAAAGATAGAGCTTAAAATAGAGAATTTGGGTCACCTACCCGTCTGTAAATTTCTATATCCCATGTTCACACCTTTATAACAAAAAGAAATAGAGAGAGAAGGAACTAAAGTGTGTTTAAAGGTGTAATTGTATCATGAATGGGTAGGAATTGAAAAGGCTTAGTTGTGTGTGGGACTGGGGACCCCATGGCAAGAAAATAGGAGGCAACAAAATCCTTAGCCAACCTACACAAAATATATCCAAAATCTAGGAGTAGGAGAGAATCCAACTAAACTACAAGCAAATCTACCCACACACAGTAAAGAGCTGCTTACAGCCAAGCTAGATTAGGTCCAAACACCAAAAACATGTGCTTGTCCAAGTTTGGTCCGATCTAATTAATCTTTAAAACTTTTTTTTTTAATTTTGTCTATTGTTATATTTTAATATTTTTTAAAATAAAAATATTTTTTTGTTAAAAATAAACTCAAGCTAAGTTAAAAAAAAATCAAAAAATTACTCAAATCAAATCAATTTTTTATCACATTAGATGAATAACTTAGTCTTTAAACATGTTAGGTAAACATGCCTTTCCTTTCCCATGATCTTCTTGTAGTATTTTCTCAATGGATAACATTAATGCATGATTAACCATGTTTCTCTTTGGGTTGATCAGCATTATATATATACATATATATACACACACATATTACAGTCTTTTATTTATGACTGTTCAGTAAAAATACACATGCCAACATATATACACATTATATTAGCCAAATATAAATATTTCTAACTAAAAAAGAATGTGAAACAATAAAAAATAAAATATACATATAATGGTTTGAATAATTCCAATAAAACATATATATATGTATACATTATTTTATTCCTAAAGTTTGCATTAATTACATACACTACCGTCTCTTTTTTCTCCCTTCTTCCTATTTCTATCAACAAACATAATTTATAAACCCTACACTTTTGTCCCTACTGTTTCCTTCTCTTAATGTAAGAAAATCTCATTGATTTAATTCCAAACCTTGTCTAATTGATGAAAAAATTAACCTGACATAGAATCCAATGAATCATAAGAATTAAATTGAAAGAACAAAAGCCATAATTATATTTGCAGAGCTTTATTAAGCAAATGTCAACTTTACCTCCATGTTATAAAGGGAAAAAAATAATAGTTAATGAGCATGGCAATAAATTTATGTTGGAAACTTTATGGGAAAGAAGATCATAGAAGATAAACATATTTATTTAGATATAGGTGATAGCTAGGCTATGTATTGACCACCTCAAAAGTTTACAAGTGGCGTAACTTTTGTATAATCATATTACTAGAATTTATATTTTTTTTTGCGTTGATTTATCAGGCAAGAGGTCTATAACTATGCTAGGCTTATATATAAATAATTGTAAGTTAATTTATTAACTTGCTTTAATTTCAATTAGATATTACATGGTTGATGATATTATAAAAAAAATAAAATTATATATATAATTAATAAGTTATATAAATTTTTACAATTTTAATTATACAACTTACTATTATATTAAAGTTAAACTGATGTTTTATATTTACTTTCGATTCTTATTTATTTCTAGCATGTCTTGTTCAATTTTCAATTTATTATGTTCTTGTACAGCTTAGGAGATCATTTGTTGTTTCGAGATTATCCTCAGTTTCGGTCAGTAGCAATTGCAATATGAAGATTCAACTTTAAGGTTTGTAACCTTCTTGTTAATTTTTGAAGGATGACATCATGGTTTCTAAGATATGTCTATCTTTAAAGCCTTGTTTAAGTGCATCATGTAACATTTATTGAATCTATACTATCTATATTATTCGGTATAGATTGCTTTATGAATATAGATTATTTTAAATAGATTATATCTGCTATTTTCTAGCAAACTTTTTAATTGTCATTTCTTTTGACTTTGGCTAGATTAAATTATAATTATGTACATAATATTTTTGTTTTTAAACTTTCTCAAGTAGGAAATGGATAAAGCTGGATGCAAAAGTCGAGGCTAAGTTAAGAGTAGCTGGATGGAGTACAAAAGTTTTTGAACTTTGCTTTTCGTAGTGCAAGCGAAGATAATTGGATATTATGTCCTTGTTTGAGGTGTGCTAATATTGATTAGCATATACTTGAAATTGTCTATGAACATTTAATTTGTTTTGGATTTCTCCGAGGTACACAAGATGGTATTTTCATGGAGAGTGCATACCTTTTAGATCATCTTGTAGAGTTCCTCAAAGTTTCACTTGCAATAGTCAACATTAGTCTATTAGACAAGATGACATAAACGGCATGTTGTGAGATGCATTTACTGAAATTAGAAGAAAAAAAGTGATCAAGAGCCCAATGGAGAAGCAAGAAAATTTTATTAGTTGCTTGAAAAAATGAATGAAAAACTTTATGAGGGATCTAAGCATTCAAAATTATCTTTCTGTATCCGTCTTTTTCACTTAAAATGCTTAAGTGAGTAGACAAGAAATTTTTTGACACTATTATTAGAGTTTCTTAAAGAAATATTTCCTTTTGCAAAAATCCCTAAGTCTTGTAAGGATACTAAAAGGATGATAAAAAATTTTGGCCTTCGATACGAGAAAATTCATACTTGCCCAAATGATTGCATGTTGTATTGGAGTGATAGAAAAAATAAAAAATTTTGTCATATCTGTGGTAAGTCTCCGTGGCTGGATGAAAATACAAAAGATAATGTACTTGAGCTTGAAGGTAAAGCACATTTAAAAAAGAAGCCTGCAAAAATTTTGAGGTATTTTCCTTAAATACCAAGACTTCAATGACTTTTCATGTCCTCAAAAACATCTGATTCAATGAGATGGCGTCATGATGAAAGGACCAATGATGGGTTAATAAGGCATCCTGCGGATTTTTTAGCTTGAAAGACATTTGACAAAAACTTTCGTGCTTTGCTAATGATCTTTAAAATGTCAAGCTTGAACTTGCATCTGATGGTTTTAATCCACTTTGAATGATGAGGACTTCTTATAGTACTTGGCCAGTTATCTTGGTTCCTTACAATTTGCCTCCATGGATTTACATGAAACAATTTTCCTTTATCTTATCTATGATAATTCTTGGGGAGAAAAGTCCAGGGAATGATATTGACATATATATACAACCTCTTATTAAAGAGTTAAAGCAGTTATGGGAAAGGGTTGACGGATATGATGCATCAAAAAGAGAGAACTTTCATTTGCGTGCAACTTTATTATGGACTATAAATGATTTTCCTGCTTATGCAAATCTCTTTAGGTGGAGCACCAAAGGTCGTTATGCTTGTCCTTGTTGTGGTATGCAAACATGTTCGAAATGGTTATATAATAGAAAAAAATTCTCTTATATGGGACATCATCGGTGGTTAGATAAGGACCATAGATTTCGATTCCAAAAATATATTTTTGATGGAATTGAAAAGTTTAGAAAAGCCCCTTAGCCTACTATTGGGTTTGATATCTTGTTGATGTTGAAAGATATGAATTTTACTTATGGGAAGATCAATCAAGCAAGTAGCACATAATCAAGGAAAAGAACAAAGAAGGTGTATGAAGGTTATGATGTTGACAATCGGAGTGATGAGGAGGAAAAAGAGAAGATGATCCAAATGAGGCGAATTCGTGGAAAAATAAAAGTATTTTTTTTGAGCTATCTTATTGGGAGCATAATTTATTGCATCATAACCTTGATGTGATGCATATAGAGAAAAATATTTGTGAAAATATAATTAGAACAATTCTTAATATGGATAGAAAAATAAAAGACAACTTAAAGAGTCTGCCTAACCTAGTTGACATTGGAATTCACCATGATCTTCATCCGAAATTACTTCCTAATGGAAGGTCAAGGTTGCCACCTACTTGCTTTGGGATGTCCAAGAAGGAAAAAGATGTGTTTTGTAAGGTACTAAAAGATATGAAGGTCCTAGATGCATATGCTTCCAACACATCAACATGTGTGAATCTGAAGGATCGAAAGCTTTCTTCCTTAAAGTCACATGCACATCTTAATGCAAGACTTACTTGCACTTGCTTTATGTTGTTCCATGTCAAAGCAAGTGACGTCCAGTATAATTAAACTTAGCAATAGAATGAAAGCTATTTATGGCAAAGTTCTCAAGATAGAAGAGCTTGAAAAACTTCAAGATCAAATAGGTCTAACTTTATGCTAGTTAGAGAAGATTTTTCCTCCGTTATTCTTCACTATAATGGTGCATTTGGTTGTCCATCTACCATATGAAGCAAAAGTCGATGGACCGTTTGTTATCGATGGATGTATCCATTAGAGAGGTATTATATTATTAGCTTACTGTATTGTTATCTTCAACTTATAGTTTAAGAGAAACACTAATATTGTTATATATTATGTTATAAGTTTTTAGGGAAGTTAAAATCCTATTGCCGGAACAAATGCTATCCGAAAGGTTCAATTGCAGAAGGATATTTGGCGGAGAAGTGTATGACATTTTGTGTAAGATATTTTGAAAATGTTGAAACAAGATTTAATAAACTGGCAAGAAATGTTAGGCTCCCATATAACAACTTAGCCGAGACATACTTATTTAAAAGTTTTGGACAACCAATCGGCAAGGTTAAAGTGGTAGAGCTAGATGATAAATCTTGGGCCCAAGCACATCGATATGTGCTATTTCACCATGATTCAGTGGAATCGCTACGCAAGTAAGTTTTAGTATAATTATTTATAACAAATATATACTAGAAAACTTTTACTCTCTTAAGTTAACACATTTTTTATTCATAGTGAGTATAGCAACAACTTGAAAGCTCGTCTGCCTTCTCGAAGATCACATCTCAGCGAGCTTGATAAGTTATTTATAAAAAATTTTCATGAGTGGTTAGGAAAAATTGTGAGTAACATAACTCCTTCTAAATTCATTGCTAAGCTAATGTTGTTTTCCATTTTACACAGAAAATTATGTGTTTTTTCGTGTTTTGTAATAGGTTTTGAGTGAAAGGGATGTTAGTGAAGAAGTAAAGTATCTTTCAGAAAGACCGAATAAAATAGTGAAAAGATATAGTGCATTCATCATCAATGGATTTAGATTTCATACCAAATCTCATGAAAGATTTAAGAAAACTCAAAATAGTGGAGTAATTGTTACTTCTTCAATTACAAGCTATGCTAGTGCTAGGGATAGTAATCCTATAAAGGGAAATATTAATTATTTTGGAATTATTAATGATATCATCGAGTTGGATTATTATGGCAAGTGGAAGGTCATGTTGTTTTGATGTGATTAGGCTGATGTGAATACTTCTAAAGGTATTAAAAAAAATCAATTTGGATTAAAATGGTGAATTTCTCTCGATTAATTCACACCGGCCAACAATTGATTGATCAGCCATATGTTTTTTCATCTCAAGTAAAGCAAGTCTTTTACTCTAAAAACCTGAATGATGAGGGCTGGTATGTTGTACTTCATCATGCACCTAGAGATTTATTTGATATAGGTGATGAATGTTAAGATGATTTTGAACAAAGAGTTAAATGCTGGCCTTTTGCCAATCAAAACTTGAATGAGAATATCTCTAGCAGTAGTACAAAAGTTTAATGGTTTGTGAAGATGCCGATGAAGACATTTATGAACCTTGATGAATAAAGCAAATTTAGTAAGATTATATCATATTTGATTTGTTATATATATTTTTAATATTCCTATAATTTTATTATATGATACATATTACATTTAACTGCAAGTTATAATAGTGTTATTAACTTAAAATTGTTGCAGATAATATGCCGAGTAGAAGATTGAAGGGTTTGAATATTGCTCACACTTGTTCAGAGCCAGAGCTCACTGATGCTTCAGTGGCACCTTCTTCAATAATCCCTAATAACCTTTCAAGAGATATGACTTTAAAGAATGCAATTCATACTAATTTGAATGCAGGTATTACTAAATGCCATAGGACTTCTTGCTTATGTTAATTGTTCAATGTTCTGCAGTTGTTAATCTTATATGACTTTTTTGTAGTCGATAATACTGGGCAATGCACAACTTGAGGTTGTACTACTTTGAAAGAGTTATAGGAACTACCTCCTGATGAACGTATTGTTGTCTCTAAAAACATTGATAACCAGCCAATTGGTCTAGGAGTACAAGTATTGGCTGGCGTTCTAGCCATGATTGCTTGAAATGGGAGAAAGGTACCAATCCATTATGAATCATGGCATGATGTGCCAAAAAAAGACAAGCTTAAGGTTTTGGACTTTGTTGAGGTACTATTCTAAATTCCTTAACATTACTTTGGACACATACCTCAAGAATTTTATTGCCAATCGAAACTAACTTTGTAATTTTCTTTCATTTTAGCAATGATTTGCTTTGGATATTCCAACATCCTATGTTCTAAAGTTAGTGAGAAAAAATGGAAAGATTTTAAGCATAACTTGAAGAAAAAGTACTTTGATCGAAATATTGATATTGCTGTTACAAAACGAAACGTGCTGCGCGGTGTGGTTGGTTGGCATTATGAAAAACATGTTGACTTCTGGTAATCGAAAAAAGGAGAGGTATAATAATAGTTTTAATTAAGTATTTGGCATTTTTTTATAATACACTTTTACGTAATATATCTAATTATTTATGTGTTTGAGTAATGTACAGGAGTGGGAACGAGTAGGACTTTCTAACAGAAGGCAATTCAAAAAGCTTTACTAGAAAAGCATATGAGAAAGTAAGTTTTCCAAATTTAATGAATAAAAAACTGTTATTATATTTAATATTTTAATATAAATATTGTATTAAAGATTTTTCTATAGGAAGTTGAGCGAGGTGAAAAAATAAGACGAGTTGAACTATTCCAGTTAACTCACACAAAGAAAAATGGTTCCTATTTAAATGTTGAGACGCAACAAATAGTGGCATGTTAAAATAAATATACTATTTTTTTAATTTAGAAACATAGTTGGTACCTATAATATTAATTTAATTGTTTTATAGGTAAAAAACAAAGAAAAAAATCGCCGAATATCATGCTTCTTCACCATCAGATAGCTCAGTGAATATATATGATGTGGAAAATGAAATATTCACTAATGTTGCTGGAAAAGAAAGACATGGACGTGTTCGAGGTGTCGGAATGGGTCCAATGCCATCCACCTACTATGGTGCTAGTGCTCAACGATATAGTTGTTCATAAACACACTCTACACAAAAAGTTCAGACGTTGAGACTGAGATGAGAACCATGCAAGAACATTTTGAAGAAGCAGAAGCAGCAAGACAAGCACAAATAGCTAGGTTGGAAGAAGCAAGAAAAGAAGAAAAAAGAAGAAATGAGGAAGCAAGAGAAGAAGAAAGAAGAAGCTATGAGCAACTCTAATCAAAGTTTGACTCGTTGATGAATTTAATGCAGCAAAAGTTCTCACAAGATCCGCCATCTTAGTTACTATAATATCTTAATTTTAAATTATTTCGTTTATTTAACTCAATGATATATATTACTTATATATGTTAATCTTGTATATATTTTGTATATTAGGGTTAATCATATGGTAACGATCGTGTTATGGACAACAATTATCTATCTGCTCTACTTCAGCTTTGGGCGATTTTACCTTTTGCACTTAATTTTTAAGTTTTAAGCACATTTTTTTAAATGTACGGAGACAAAGTTGTTGTATCAAGATATTGTATAATGTAAATTTATGCTTTTATATATTTTGACTTTGTTTTCTTTCTAATTTCTATTATAAGATTATTGTGAATGTAAATATTTATAAGAATTGTATAGGAAAATATGGTATTATTTTTAAAAATAATAAATTCTGAGAATTTAGCGACGTTTTGAGAACAAAATGCCCATATAAATTTGACGTTTTATGAATTTATAAAAGAAGCTCTTGCGGCATTTTCAAAAATAAATGCCTCTAAATTTGAAAATTTAGTGGCATTTTTGTTTTATAAACCCGGCTAAATTTTCATATTTAGCGGCATTTTACAAAACTAAATGCCTCTAAATGATGGTATTTAGTGGCATTTATTTCCTAAAACACCGCCAAAATTTTAAATTTAGTGTCTTTCTCTTAACTACGAATTCATACAATTAACGTCATTTATAAATGACGTAGATGGTATACAAAACGTCACAAATATAACGGCGTTTGAATAATAAACGATGCTAGATTTCTCGATGCAATTTTTTGCGATATTGTTTACGGCTTTCTGATCAAATGCCATTATTTGTTAAGCAACATTTTTAAGCACCACTAAACTTTAAATAAACGCCGCTAAAGTTATATTTTCTTGTAGTGTATATTATGTCTTGGTTTAACATTCTTTTATCAATTTTTTGAACTTTACTCTATTTAATTAATTTTTATTAAAATTTTAAAGAATATTTATTTAAAACTTTGAATATAGTAAAAGTTCAACATATATCTATTAATAGTTAACTTGATAATATTAAAAAAACACACACACATTGGATCGAAGTTAAATTTTTTTAAAAGAAGTCAAATAAAAACATTATACATGAGATAGAAAGAGTATAGCTTGGTTCAACTTTCAAGCCAGCTTTTTCATATTCCGATGTATCCCATCTTGTGTGTAGAAAAATTACCCATCTTAAAAATAAAATTGTAAAAGGATGGTAGCAATTTATGAGTTGTATTTAAATAGATTAGATATAAATATTTTACCTATGTATCAAATCCATCCCATGAATAATCATTAATCATGACGTGCATATTTAACATAAAGAAAACACATGGTTGAGATTTTTTCCCTTCCCTTCAGCCGACTATTTTCAATTGTGGATTATAGTAATTATAGTCTAAAAGTATTTGACACTAACAACAACTTGTGGAGAGAGTCCAGTTTAACAACTGTACTGGAACTTGTTGAATTCAAATCAGGCAAGCGTCGTACGTACATGTAAATGTTTATACGTAGACCAATGAATGTACAGCTGGTCTGAAGAGGGTCTGAATGCTTCATCATATTCATTTATGATTTATTCAAGTTAAACTTGCATCTATCTATGTGCAATAAATTTGAGTTCTTCGAGAAATTTAAAAAAATTAAGAATAGGTTGGAAAATGTAATTAAATTTAAACATAAAATACCAGATTGAGATTTCGACTATGGCAATAATTCTGGGATTATTTGGTCGAGAATAAGATTTTTTCTTAGTTAGTTAGATGGTGATATTCAGAATCGGAACTTCTTAAGAATACCAAGGAAAATGAAGAGAAATCACGACTTGACGAAACTGTTGCAACATGGGAACTCGAGAAGCAGCTAGGAGTGGGATTGAAGTGATAAGTAAGCTGTTAGAGACACAAGACCAGATCGGTTGTTTGAGGTAAGAATCTGATTCTGATTTTTTTTTTCCTTTTAAGTTGATATAGCCTATTATCTTGAGGGTGATTTGAAAGAAACAAAACGGATTTTCTTGCTACTTACACTAGTTATTTACCCCAGGAAATAATAATAAGAAAAAAAAAAAGACAGAACAGTCGTAACAACTTTACCTTTTGATTTTATAAACCATCTCCATTGAATCGAATCAAAATTTACAGACTTAAAATGCCTTTTAGTACTATTAAGTTTGAATAACATTTTAAAGAATTGGATCTTTAGTATCTTAAACCTTAGATCTATTTTAATTCAAAAGTTTCATCTTCTGAGAATATTGAATAGTAAATAAAAAGAAAATTTAGTATTGCAATGCTGTGTTCATACTTCGAACCTAGGATTCTTGTAGTTAGTTTGTAATTTTTGTTTTGGACTACGCGGAGAGAAGAGAAGCAAGCAAAGCAAGCAGCCAAAACGTCTTCTCTTTACCCCCTGTTCCACGTTTACATCCTGCACCTCTCCCGCCATAATTCTAAAAGATATATATTTCTAATTTTTAGTATCAAATGTCCAAAACCGAAAATAATTCTTCATCCTTGGCGGACTGATTTGGTTAACCATGGTATAAAATTCAAAAGGTGAGACTTGCATTTGACAAATGACCCACCAAAACAGAACTTTCAAAACGACGTCACGTCAAGAGTCCTTTGACTCTCCTCTCTCCTCCTTCCTCCTTTATAAAATGCTTCTCTTCTTCTCGCTTTGCTTCTCCAACTCCTTTCAAACAAACCTGTCCGACGGAACAAAGAAAAATACTCTCTTCTTTTTTACCCCCGCTTTGTTTCTATCAAAAATAAATAAGAAGTAAAAAAAAAATGGTCAAGGAGGAACTATACATAAGTATACCGAGTGTTTTCCGGTGTCCAATCTCACTGGACGTAATGAAGTCTCCGGTTAGTCTGTGCAAGGGCGTTATTTACGATCGTTCCAGCATCCAGCAATGGCTCGAATCCGGTCACGACACGTGTCCCACCACCATGCAGGTTCTTCCTTATAAGGATTTCGTCCCATACCTCACTCTCCATCGTCTAATTAACCTCTGGGTTCAATCTTCCACTCGCCGGCCACGTTCTGACTCTCCGCGGGCGCTTCTTCCGACGCCTACGACGATCTCTGAGGTCCAAGCTAAGCTATTGATAGAAAAGATTGAAAGCGAGGGCTGCGTTGATTCTTTGTCCGAGGTTGCCGAATTCTTAAGCCGTTGTGAGGAGAAACGGAGATTTGTAGTTAGATTCAGCGGTTTCGTTGAGCTAATCGCCGGCGTTTTGAGAAGGCAATATGTGGAAATCAAAGCTTTGGAAAATGTGGTTAGGATTTTGGATTTGGTTTTGAGCGAAGACGGAGTCAAAGAAAGGTTAAACAAATTATTCCTCAAAAGCAATCAGGAAAACAATTTCTTATCTGCAATCGTTTTAACTCTCCAAAACGGAAGTCTCAATTCAAAGATCGAATCCGTCCGAGTTCTGGACTCGCTCGCATTCCACTCAGAATCCAAACGTAAAATCGCCGGCTCAGAAAAACCTTGTATCCAACCTTCTTCATCTCCTCAAAACCAGCAACAACAATCAATCCTTAAACGACGCTGTCACCTCCTTTTTAACCAACGTTTCGATAACACGTTCCATGAAATCTAACCTCATTGAAAACGGTGTCGTTCAGATCCTATCAAACTCCCTAACCGAAAAGTCAATGAAGTTGTTAGCAATACTCTGCAGTTGCAGTGAAGGGAGGTCAGCGATGGGTTTGGTTCCGAAATGTGTGGCGGGGATAGTGGAAAAGATGTTGAAGCTGCCAAAAACGGCGACGGAGGATGCCGTAATGGTGTTGTGGAGCACGTGTTGCTTGAGCAAAGATGAGAAAGTGAAAAAAGAGGTGATTAAGGGGAATGGTGTGACCAAAATATTGGTGGTAATGCAAAGAGAAGGAGAAGGGAATGTGAAGATGATGTGTGGTGATTTGGTTAAGGCTCTAAGGGGTGGTTGCAAAGATTGGTGTTTGGGAAGTTATGGAACCAAGACGACTCACATTAGGCCTTGTTGAGTTTTTTTTTTTTTTTTTTTGATATAATGTACGCAGGACAGGACAGGCAAAAAGACATTCAATGATTTTTGGATTTTGTTTTAGAATCTTATTAATTGTTAGTCTTTTCTTTTTGTATTGATTTCAAATACAATTTTTGCAAATGATTTGGCTCCAATTCTGCCATTTTCTTTTCAGGTTGATTCATTCATTCATTTTTATTTTTTTAATGTTCTTGTTAATTTTGGATTGATTAATGCTTTTTTTTCTTTTGCAGTAAAAAGCATTATCCTTTTAAATAACTTGAGATTGACTAGAATGATTGTAAATTATGATATATTGAGAAAGAAACAGGAAGCCTGGTTTTCACGATTATAGTACGCACATGCTTTAGATTTGTTCTTTTACACTGGCTGAAAAAACTGGGAATAAAACTTTGATTTTACTTTTGATCACTTGAATCTACTCATCCTTGCTATTTTTTTTTTACAATTAAGAGAAGTTCTATAGTCAATGATGGTTGAAAACCTCCAAGGCAGCTAAGGTGAATTTAAATTCCGAAGAAGTGGTTTTCTGATTTGATTTCATGGAAAATTTGATTTTGCCAACAGAGACAGACAGACAGACAGACATACAAGAAATGGTTTGCAGTTGGATTAGCATACAAAAAGCAAAGAAAGTTGCACGTGTTTTGGTGCTTGCCAACAGGGGAAGGAGCTGTGCGAGAGTTGAAGCTTTTCATATCTCAAAACTGTTATTCAGCTTTTGTAAGGACAATTTCTTCCCCTGCTTTGTAAGTTGTATTAACTGTTGTTATTTCCCTTGTTAACCACCAAAAAAAAAAAGCTAGTGCTACGCCTACAGCAACTCATATTTGTTCAAGATTGGGGCAGTTGTAAGAAATTTACATTCCCATTTCATAATTTAAGTGTACCAAGAAAAAAGTTTAATTAGTATTTAAGTGATATTATGT
>JBBYHK010325629.1:0-25760 GCA_038382065.1 Adansonia grandidieri | reverse complement strand
AAGTTTGCATCCCCATTTATGTTTTGTGCCATCCCCTTGTATGTTCATTGTCTTCTCCTTGTCTAAATGCATGTTTGGTGGCTATCAAAAACTGATTTTCAAAACCTCTCCAAGCTAAGTATGTTAACCTCAACAATAAGGATTAGCATGAACTTAGCATTTCCCTTAAAGTTAGCAAAATATCTTGGGGAAAATTAAGTTTTCCAGATTTGGAATCCTGGTTAAACGAGCTCAAATCTTCTATTTTGCAACGAAAATGGCCTTACACTTGTTCCCGAAATGTTCGTGCCTTGTTTTTAAGTCGAAATCTTGAGTGGTATGACCAACAAGCTATTTCATCATCCTAAAATACTCCAGGGCTGTACAAATGAGTTCATGATGCTCACGCCACTTTTTCCCTTCAGCCATGGATGTTCAAATATCGATGACTTGAGTTTGGACCCGTAAACATAAAGAAAATAAGAAATATCCTCTGCTTTACTTTGTCCTCTACTGGCAGTAGCACTATTGCAAACTAAAAAATCACTTTAAAATCCTAACTAATTTTTCATGAATTTTATAATATTTTTCTCTAAAAGAGTGTCAAAATACCTTTAAAATGAGGTCTTCTTCATCCTCGAATTAGTTCGGATGAAAGAGTTTTGATCTTTCAAACCTAGACTATCTAGAATCCCTAGAGTGAACAAAGTGCATTCTGGTTGGGCCCTTTAAGCCCACCAAGCAGTTTTTCCAAATCCGTCTAGTATTTTTCCTAAAACGTTCATGAAATTCTGTTTCTGGAAAGGTATTATTTTCAATTTTTTGACGCCAAATGAGTCCGAAACGATTTTTCAAATTTTGACACAACTTGTCCCACGTATGCTCTACCAATAGCGAAATTAATCCAAACTTGAAAATTTATTCCCTCGAAAAGTGACTTTTTAGGATATTAGGAATATTTTTAGGTTAACCCTCGTCGAGTTACCTTTCTAACGGTATCCTGTCCACCCATTAAAGCCTTCAAACTAATTTAGAATAAACTCGGGAAGCAAGATAGTGCGATGCTGTCTTGAGAACATGCTTTGACCTCCCATAGGCTCGTATCAAGGCACAAACATATTTTATATCTTTACCACCTCATTCACAATAATTTCTTTTGCTACAAGTTGTTGAAACGCTCACACATTTTGTAAATCACAAAGTTTTGTCAACTAAAGTTTTCCAACTCGACTTCTCTAAAGAGTGTCAGATGTGTCATTTTTGGGGATACTCTAACCCCAACCTTTTGAGGGGATACGCTAACCCCGCTTTTCAAAATTGTCGAGATTGAAAAATCTTTTTTTGTCAAAATAATTTGTTATCTATGAGGATACTCCAACCCCAACCTTTTGAGGGGATTCCCTAACCCCGCTTTTTAAAATTGTCAAGATTTAAAAATCTTCTTTTGTCACAATTATTTGTCATCCATAGGGACACTCCAACCTTACCTTTTCGAACAGATACTCCAACCCTATCTTTTAATTGCAATTAATTTTGTTCCTCTTTCCTGGACTTCCATGAATGTGTCAAACAAATCCTATTCAATCAAGAAACCCAAATGCATCTCGAAAATTGTTAATTTGGTTATTCCTAAATAATCGATGCCAATTACGAGATAAATTCCAATGGTCCATTCCTTTTTTTTATCAGTGCATTGAAAGATCCATGTTATGTTACTTCATTTGTTGCCTCACTAACATGATTTCTTTGTGATGATTATTTGCATTCATGTTTTCAAATCATTTCAAATAAAATTAAAGGTAATGCTCCATGTGGGTATCTTTCTTGTGCCCAAAGTGGAACATTCCATTTTTTAAAGTAAAACCCGTAGGTCATTTTATTAAAAATTTCTATATTCCCCATCTCTTCAGGGCATATATGAGATTAAATCTTTTTCATCAAAACCTGGATTTGTATTTCTATATGATTCATGAATTAAAAGAGGGTTATGTTAAAATAGTAACAAGGTAAGATCGAAAGAATCGAAGCTAAGATGTGACATAGCTAGTAAGGTACCAATTTCGGGCGTCGCGAAGAGGTTCGTACCTCATCGTGCGTAACTAACTCTCGAACCCAAATGGTGAATCTTTGTACAATGTAGACCATGGGATCGATGTTTGAGTTTTGTAACTCAAAACATAGGTTTCAATAGGCACCCGGTTATGCCTAGCCCAAAATGATCAGTGGTGACTCCATGCATTGGCCATTTCGTGATGCTCATCCGAGACCAACAAGATGAGCAATTCATCTTATGGTCCTCTTCACTTATCATAATTTTAGAAACCGTACATTCTCGTTCTCATCACATTAATAAAGGAAAGTCTCGGTCAAGAAGACATTTCCAAGTCAAGAAAATATTTTAAGTCGTACGCACCCATAGATCCGTGAGGATCCACTCCAAGGTACATTGCGATAGCTTGGCTACTCCACTGGGATTGTATAGTTAGGCTAATAACTAGCCGTGTCTTGCTAGGTTCCTGGTTCTTTCGATCTTCGGTCATTATTTAACTATGACCCCTTTTTGTTTTGTCAACTAATCTTTCGTTTGGCATGATTGTCAAGATTATCTTATTTTGGAATAATCATTAGTTTAATAAAAATGGTAAGACGGAAGTAAACAAAAAGGTTTGATTGTTTCCCTATCACACACCATGCACTTGCATGTGCATTAGTGTCCTACCAAACTCCATGGTGTGGTTGTAGCCCAATCATTAGGAGGAAGTGAGATATTCGCCTTCATGAGTAACCTCCACATAGGCTTGGCAATAACTTCCTGATGTAAATTACCTATCTCTCTCGTGAGTAATAGATCTAATGGATCGAACCTATTCTGCCAAACCCACAATAGGTCTAGGATCGAGGTCCCTCAACTGTCCTTATTGGATGGAGAAACAATTCAGATACCTATTTAGGCATCAACTTAAACCTTATATAGTGAGCCCTACAAGCTAGACCATGTCAAACCATACCGAAACACTACTAGAATACCTAATAAATAGGGTCACTCAGGGAAACATTCCTACCCTTTACTCTTAATTACCATAATTATGTAGGTGACAATGAGTATACAATTGTCACCCACATCTACATTTTTATGATGTATCAGGGCATGCCATCGTGCAGCCCGAATGATGGCTAACCTTTGTATAAATAAGTGACGGTCAACAAAACCATCGTTCACAATGTCTTATCCTGTAAGCCATTATGCTGTCCGAGTCATGGCTTAATGCGTATCGACACTAGTGGTGATAAATGAATATTACTATTAGTCGGTTATTTTTCCATCATAATAAGATATTGCATCACTTCATGAAGGGTAGATTGCATCTTGGCATGTTGAAATGCTGCCCATTTCTCGTCTTTCGACCTTGGTTGAGACATGTTATGAATTTTTTGTTCTGATGTTCTTAAATTTTTTATTTCCTTACATTTGTCTCCTATATGTTCCACTAACTTATTTTCTCTTTGTTTGTGTTTTGATGCATGCATCATTTCATCATAACCATTATGACTATCATCATTTTGGGATAATTGTTTTAGTTCGGTGCTCAACAAGGGGCATCATTTATGGAGCAACAGCTTATCTCCACTATCAAGTTCTTTGAAAATGTCAGAACATGGTCAGAAGGTTGCCAACGTTAAGATGGGACATCCTAAAGCCCGATACGTCTTAGAAATGCACGAAGAGGTCAAGATCGATTTTTGTCAGAATGGTTGTCAGGAATTGAAGCACATTTAGGATAGTTGGGATAACAATAAGAAAAAAGCCTTCACTAAAAACTATAGGGATATAGCTCTCTTACTTCGAGTTCCGTTGGATGATGGCTTGTTGTGAGCAGCGACACAATTCTGAAATCTAGCCTACTGATGTTTTACTTTTAACCAACAAGATTTAGTCCCTACCATTGATGAGTACATAGCTCTGCTCAACATAGATAGGGCTAAGTTAGACCAGATTTATTGCAAAGTGCTAATGCCTCCTTCGTTCAAGAAAAGGTTGAGGTAAATTCTTGGAGCCACAGAAGCATGGGTTGACAGTCACGTTAAAGTAAAAGGGAATAGTGAATGCATTTCTTGGGCCAACTTGAAAGAGCGCATGGTAAATCTTTATGATCAAAAGAAAGCTCAAGATGTTTATGCTCTGACAATTTACGGGCTCGTTATATTCTTGAAGACTTTGGGTTATGTAGAGGTAACAGTCACAGATTTCTTTTCTCGCCTATGTTGCAACATCAACCCTGCTTTTGCCATCATCGTCGAAACTATCCATGCCCTTAACTTTTGTAAAAGTACGGGAACAGGAAGGTTTATCGAGCGTGCCCCATTGATCTAGATATGGCTCATAGGTCATCTCTATGTTAGGAAAAAGAGAGTTAGGCAAAATTTTTTCTTCAAGATCAGTCCTCTTTCCACTGCATTAGAGGAAGAATGTCATCAAGATAAGATAGACAAGTATTGGGTCAAGGAATTATGAAACATCAAGGAGGAAGAAATCACGTGGAGAGCCCTATTGGTGTTCTCTCAGTCGATTGTGTACAGATATGGAGATTACACTTGCGTACCACTCCTAGGTTATGGGGAAATACTAGTTATGCTCCTCTATTGGTATTGCGTCAACTTTAGTGCCGGCAATTCATCCTATTCTTTGCAGACTTGGGACATTGGGATTTTGAATACAGAGAGCCCAATTATAAAGCAAAAGTCCAGTTAGCTTTCCAAGCCTAGAGGAAGGTCCATTGTATGGAAAGATATTAGAGAGGAAGCCCCACCATGCCTGGATACGAAAAATCAAGACTCCATTGTATCAATGATCCATTGCCACCATCCAAACTCTAGGATATAGCAAATCCCAATAGAGGAAGCACCTTCTAAGATCGAGCTACTTAGGAAGGAGTTCAAGCGAGAAAAGGCATTCTTCACCATGAAAATCTCTTGACTTAAGAAAGAAAGGGGCCAGCTAGAGATGGATATCTATCTTAGGAGCGGTGAAATGGATTGAGTCGTTAAAGAAAGGGATCGCTTCAAAGATGACCTCGAAAGCCTAACCAAAGATTATGTGACGCTCCGAAAAGCTAACAAGCCCACAAAGCTATTTCAAGAATCAATTGTCTCTAATGCATATGCATATTTAATTTCACCATTTTTCATTACACTTGCATCATTCATTCATTATCTTAGCTCGTCATTGCATCATAAATACTCATCAATAAATACATTTTTAAATAAAAGTCTAATATAGGAATTGGGCCATAAAAGTGCAAGGGATTCGGAGATCAATCAGGAACACAAAACCTTACATCATGCACTGCTACAACATACGATGCCATAAGCAAATCATGGAGAGTGATCATGAAGCTCGTATTGAGCGACTTGAGCTAATGGTTAAGGAATCACAAGACCAAATGCTTTGTCAACAATACAAAATGCAAAATCAAATCGCAAAACTTATAGAATTAATGACCACCTCTATGAAAGAAAAAGGGCAAGCCAGCACTACTGAAACAAGGAATGATCCTTTCAACGCTGAAAGTTCCCCTACCAATAATCCAAATCCTACCCAAAAGGAAACTAGACAAGAACAACAGCTTGCTCCTACACCTATCGCTTAGGCTCTGCAAGTTATCTACCTAAATCCTATTACAACAGGTCAATTCATTCTCGGTACTCAAAGGGTAAATGCAGAAGTATCATCAGCAGATTCGATAACCCTAACCATGAGGAACTAGAGAAAATAAAAGGTCAAAAGTCCACCATGATTGCAAAAGAAGTGAACAAATTCTAGCTACTAGGAAAACTCTGCAAGTTATCTGCCTAAATCCTATTACAATAGGTCAATTCATTCCCCGTACTCAAAGGTTAAATGCAAGAGTCTTATCAGCAGATCCGATAACCTTGACCATGAGGAACTAGAGAAAAAAGAAGGTCGAAAGTCCACCATAATGGCAAAAGAAGTGAACAAATTCTTGCTACTAGAAAAACACCTCCAAGCTATCAAGGGGAGTGACAAGTTTAGAGCTCTTGATGCACAAACACTATCTTTGGTGTCCAACCTTATCATTCCCCCGAAGTTCAAAGTCTCAGAGTTTGAGAAGTTTAATGGAACCATCGACCCTTCCGTCCATGTCTGAATATACCTATGAAAAATGGCCGGGTATGAGAAAGATAAAAAGCTTCTCATCCATAGCTTCCAGCATAGCCTCACTAGGGTAGCAGCTTGGTGGTATATCGAGCTAGACAATGTCAAAATTCAATTATGGGCTGACTTGGCTAAGGCCTTTCTAAATCAATACCAGCATATGTTGGATTGGGTGCCATATCGACTTTCCCTAATGAATTTTGAGAAGAGATCCACTAAAAGTTTTAGACAATACGCCCAAACATGGAGAGAAGAAGTAGCCCTAGTCTAGCCTCCCCTTACAGAAAAAGAGATGATAGTCATTTTCATTCACACCTTATGTGCTCCTTATTATAAGAAGCTCGTAGGGAATGCCACCAAGAAATTTGCAGACTTAGTGCTCTCTAAAGAAATGATTGATGCTGCCATTAAGAGTGGTAGAATGTCTATCGGGGAAACATCTAGATCTAGTAAGAAGCCCATTACCGATAAGAAGAAGGAAAGAGAGGCCAATGCCATAAGTTATGCTAGCTCATCTCAGCCAAAATGGCATTAAATAATTGACCCTCACTACCCAAGCACACTATATTCTCGCCCGATCACCATACCCCCTAAGCTAATTAATGCCATAACCTACAACCCATCCTTTGAAATCCTATCCAACCTACCATAAAGCTACTCTCCACAAGTTCACCAAAATACCAATCGAGCAACCAATAATGCACCTAGCAATCGATGTGCAAATCAATAAAGACAACATCTTGATCCTATACCTATGACCTATAAGGAGCTTTATCAGACCTTACTCTAAAATCATTTTGTGGCCCAAATCTATGTCCTAGAAAAAAAGCCACATACTTTAATGGTACAACCCTAACATGCACATGAATACCATGCTCGGGTGATAGGGCATTGCATTGAGAATTACATATCTTTCAAACGAAATGTGTAAAATCTAATTAACTCAAAAGTCTTGTAGTTTGGGATAAACCAAGGACCAAATATTGCCGCCAATCTTTTACCAAAACACACTGAGTCAACTGTAAACATTATCGACATTAAGAATAAATATGAAGTCAACATAAGCATAGAAGATGTAAGGATGCCAATGTTCTTGATCTGACAGGCATTGATTCAGGTCAGGTTGCTTAATGCAACAGAAAGATTAGAAGACAATCCTGACAACTTCTATGACTTCCACATAGTTGTAGGTCATACCCTACAAACATGCATAGAGTTTAGGTTCATGGTTCGAAGAATGATAAATGAAGGCCAGATAGAATTCTACATTGAAATTACACCTATTTCTGAATCTATCAACATGATAGGAGATGAAACCATGCAGCCACCTTATAGGAGAAATGGACCCCTAATTTTTTATGGCAAGTCAAGTCCCGAGGCTAATTTTTTGATACCTACACTAAAGTTAGTTATGGAGGTACCTAAACTATTTCCATATAAGAGCAACAAAGCTATCCTATGGAAATAAAGAATCAAGTAGTGATAATCGGAGAACTAACTCCCTCAACTGTTGTGATGGAACTATCAAGAGTTAGTCACCTAACCTGTAGCAGTAGGTGTTACTCTCCACCTGCTTAAGAAAAACAGAAGGTTAATGCATCTCCAAGCACCAGTACCACTCAGGCTTAAGCAAAGAATTTTGAGCCCAAGAAAGTCAAAGAAGCAGTAAGTGAAAAAAAAGCCATGGAGTTTCTCAAGTTCATCAAGCACAGTGAATATTGCATTCTAGACCAGTTAAGCAAGCAACCCGCAAAGATTTTTGTGCTATCTCTACTTCTTAATTCAGAGTTTCATCAAAATGCATTACTGAAGGTGTTAAGCGAAGCATATGTGCCACCGAATGTCTCCATGGACAAATTGGATCAGCTAGTGAATAATATCATGGCCGATAATTATATCTCCTTCATTAATGATGAGATCCCACCCGAAGGCCGGGGTAGTTATAAAGCTTTGCATACACTAGCCATTGCAAGGGATGCATTTTCCCTAAGGTACTTATAAACAATAGGTCAGCCCTTGATGTCATGCCTATGACTACATTAAGCAAACTCCCTATCGATCAGTCTAACATTAAAAGTAGCCATACCATAGTTTGAGCTTTTGATGGAACATGTCATGGAGTAATTGGAAATATCACAATTTAAATAGGCCCATGTTCATATGAAGTGGACTTTCAAGTTATGAATATTAATCCTTCTTACTGCCTATTTGAAAGGCCATGGATACACTTCACCGGAGTCATCCCATCCTCTCTTTATTAGAAGCTCAAATTTGTAATAAATGACAAAGTAATCACCATTGGAGCTGAAAAAAATGATCGCCACTACTTTCACTGAGGATATCTACATAGAGCCTAATAGAGATGCACCGGAGTTATCCTTTTAATCCTTTGAGTTTATTAATGCATCATTTATGGGAGAATGATTGCCAATAGTTGAAACCCACCTATCAAAGAGTACCCACTTGGGTTTAAAAATGACCGTTGGCAAAGGTTCCCGCACTGGAAAAAGGCTTAGTAAGAATCTGGAAGGGATGGCCCGAGCCGTACAGGTTATTGCTCAAACCAACAAAAGAGGCTTAGGATTCAAGGCCAATGCACACTCAAGGAAGCAGCAAGAAAAGAAGATCTACAACTAGAAGATGACACGATCATTGGGTCAAGAAGGGGAATCAAAGCCGATAATGTTCCCATCTCTCTATGAGATATTTCATTTAGGAGAACAAATCAATCCAAGGCAACTAAAAAATCAAAAGGCTAAAGACGTCTTGCTCATCTTAAATAGAGCACTTAACAGCCTCTATCTCCAAGATACTAAGCCATAAAATTTGTGTCCTTCTACTAAGACCTGATTTTGATGACAGGGTCATGATGGAAGCCTTTGCACTTCTCCTGTCCCTTTCATGTAACATCAAGAAATGAAAACCCACCTACCCTTAGCCAAAGGCAGATAGGTGTCCTATGTAAGGGGCATTTTTTATCAAACATTATCATTGAAAAGACTTTTGCATATATTATTCCATATTGTGTATCACTTTTCAACCTTTTTGTCTCTATTACTTTTTTACCTTCATTTTTATCTAAATCCCTTGGTTGTGTTTTTTGCAATGTTTATTTCTTTACCCTTTTAGGTGTCTTGACGACAGTGATATGGATGTGTTTAATGAGTTGTTGAAGATCAATTTCAAGTAGTCAATTTGCATTAGTAAAGTCGATCCTGAAGAGGATTTCGAAGAAGGCTTCGTACCACCAGACCTCTTATGATTAGTTGAGCAAGAGGAGAAGTAGATCATGCCCCATAAAGACCTAATGGAAGTAATAAATCTAGGTACTCAGAAGGATTAAAAGGAGGTTAAAATCAAAACCTCAATAAAGTCAACGACTAGGATGAAGTTGATAGAATTACTCCAAGAATATTGGGATGTATTTGCCTTGTCACATCAAGACATACCAGGACTGGACACTGGTACAGTGGTCCAAAAGCTTCCTATCAAGCCTGGATGCAAACCGATTCAGTAAAAGTTAAGGAGGATGAAGTTGAAAATGCTTTTCAAAATTAAAAAGGAAGTCAAGAAGCAATTTGATGTAGGGTTTACTGGAGTAGCCAAATATCCATAATGGGTTGCTAATATAGTCTCAATCCCAAAGAAAGATGGCAAAGTACGAATGTGTGTTGATTATCAGGATATGAATCGAGCTAGTCCCAAGGATAACTCCCCACTACCCCATATCGACATTTTGGTAGACAACATGGCCAAGAATTCTTTGTTTTCCTTCATGGATGGATTCTCAGGTTACAACCAGATCAAGATGGCACCCGAAGACATGGAGAAAACAAATTTTGTAACCATGTGGGGGATATTCTGCTGTAATGTGATGCCATTCAGACTCAAAAATGCTGGGGCAACCTATCAGTGAGCCATGGTAGCCTTGTTCCATGGCATGATGCACAAAGAAATTGAAGTCTATGTTAATGATATGATTGCCAAGTCAACGAAAGAGGATGATCATGTCATAGACCCTTAAAAACTTTTTGAATGGCTATGAAAATTTCAACTTAAATTAAATCCTACCAAATGCACCTTCGAAGTCACTTTAGGCAAGCTTCTAGGATTTATTGTCAGTGAAAAAAAGATTGAAGTTGACCCAGACAAAGTCAAAGCCATTCAAGATATGCCACCACCTCAAACCCAAAAGAAAATGAGAAGCTTTTTGGGGACACTAAACTATATTGCTAGATTCATATCGTAGCTCATTGCCAAATGTGACCCCATTTTTCAGCTCCTTTGCAAATAAAATTTAGGAAAGTGGAATGAGGCATGTCAAGAAGCCTTTGATAAAGTCAAACATTATTTTTCAAGCCCACCAGCATTAGTACCACCGATGCTCGATCGACCTTTAATCTTTTACTTGGCAGTCTTCAACAAGTTTATGGGTTATGTATTAGGGCAGCAAGATGAGTCAGGAAAGAAGGAATAAGTAATCTACTACTTAAGCAAAAAGTTCACAGAATGTGAGTGCAATTATTCCACAGTCAAGAAGTTATACTGTGTTTTAGTGTGGACAGCCAAGAGACTTAGGCAGTACATGCTGTATCACACTATGTGGTTGATTGCAAAGCTTGATCCTATCAAGTATCTATACGAAGCCCCTGCACTATCAGGAAGGCTGACTAGATGGCAAGTCTTACTTTCTAAATATGATATTGCCTATGTCAGTCAAAAGGCCATTAAGGGCAGTGTGATTGCTAACTTTTTGGCAAGTCGAGCGGTAGATAACTATGAACCCTTAAATTTTGACTTCCTAGATGAAGATCTAATGTGTATTTCTGAAGATGGAGATGCCTCCAACCAAGATCAATCTTGGAATATGCATTTTGATGAAGCATTAAAGGCTCTAGGACATAGAATTGGGGCAATATTGATGTCACCCGATAAAAGTCACTATCTATTCATAACAAGGCTAAATTTTGACTGCACGAATAATATCGCAGAATATAAAGCTTATGTCATTAGGCTTCAAGCAGCCATTGAGAGGAATGTTAAGATATTACAAGTGTTCGGTGATTCAGCCCTAATCATCTACCAATTGAAAGGGAAATGGCAAACTTGCGATGCCAAGCTGATGCAGTGCGGGAAGCTGACAACATAGCTAAAGAAAGAATTTAATGATATTAGTTTTTGACACTTATCTCAAGAAGAAAACCAAATAGCTGATGCTTGGCTACCTTATCATCCATGTTTAAAGTCAACCAAGAGTCAAATGTTGCTCCTAACCAAATAAGCATCTACATAACTCCAATTCATTGTTATAGTGTCAAAAAAGAGAAGGATGGCCTACCGTGGTACTATGACATCCTTTGTTACATCAAGGATCAGTAATATCCTAAACATGCAACCGAGATTGATAAAAGGACTATCAAAAGGCTGGCTATGGGATTTGTTCTTGATAGAAAAATCTTATACAAAAAGAGTCACGATCAAGTATTACTCAGATGAATTGACACTCTTGAAGCCAAAAAGATCTTAAATGAAGTTCATGAAGGGATTTGTGGGACATATGCTAATGGACATCGGATGGCCAACCAAATCATGAGAGTGGGTTATTACTAGTTGACCCTCAAAAGAGATTGCATCAATTACACCTGAAAATTTTATAAGTGTCAAATCTATGTAGACAAGATCAATATCCCTCTAGTGCCACTTCACATCATGATAGCCCTATGGCCCTTCTCTATGTGCGGCATGAATGTGATCGGGCCAATTAGCCCTAAAGCTTTCAATGGGCATCACTTTATCTTGGTAGCAATCGACTATTTCACCAAATGGGTGAAGGCTACCTCGTATGCTAATGTCAATAGATCGGCCTTCTACAAGTTTGTCAAGCGGGACATCATATACAGATATGGCCTCCCAAACCACATCACCATAGATAATGCAAGCAACTTAAACAATAAAATGATGCAAGCGGTCTGTTCACAGTTCAAGATCCAGCATCATAATTCTGTCCCTTATCACCCAAAGATGAATGGGGCAATCAAGGCAGCCAACAAAAACATTAAAAGAATAGTTGAAAATATGGTTGAGACTTACAAAGACTGGCATGAGAAGCTATTCTTTGCACTTTATGCCTATCAAACCTCAATTCACACTTCCATAAGTGCTACCCTATTTTCTCTTGTCTAGAGATGTAAGCTGTATTGCTTATCGCAGTTAAGATCCCTTCTTTCAGAGTCTTGATGGAAACCAAACTTGAAGAAGCTAAATGGTCAAGAATAGATATGACCAGCTCAACCTTATCAAGGAAAAATACATGAAAGCCATCTACCATGGTCAAATGTATTAAAGATGCATGATCCAAGCCCACGATAAAAAGATGCATCCACGACAATTTCATCTAGGTGAATTGGTATTGAAGAAGATCCTCCTAATTCACAAAGATGTATGGGGCAAGTGGACCCCTAATTGGGAAGGACCATATGTCGTGAAGCAAGCCTTTTCTAGAGGGTCCCTAATCTTGTCAGAAATGGACGATAATGCCTTACAGAACCCAATCAACTCAGATTCTATCAAGAAATATTACACGTAAAGGGTGAAAACCTAAAAAGGCATTCTTCAAAAAAATAGAGAAAAAAACAACAAAAAAAAAGGTCTAGATGAAAATTCAAAAAAGGCATTTGGGCAACCAAGCTGACTATAGTTGAAAACCTATAAGGGTGACTTGAGAAGATCAATTTTGATAGGGCATAGACTGAGATCACTTATAGACCAAAGTGAAGCAATCTTAAGGATCTTTCGAAGATCAGCTCATACTAGTCATATTCATTATTCAAGAAAGATCTTGGAAAGCACCTAAAGAACATTTATGTCATGATCGTCAGAGGCATCTTTTGCCCAAAAGATTATCCTTCTGGCCACCCTATCACTTATTTGTCAAAAGATATACTAAGTTATGTCTCTTTGTTGTCATGAATAAATATTGCCTTATTTCTTTCAACCCTTATACAATTCACATTGCACTTATCATTTAATTGATAATGTTTGATAATTAAAATATGCATTAGGACATCTCGATATTACATTGAAAGGAAAAGAAAAGCACAGAGAACTCTACTCATGCCCTGATCGATCATGCACTTTTTACGTCCAAACACCTGCTCAACATGACCATACACCAAACTATTTCTTTCTTTCACAAGCCACATCTTAAGAAAAAAAAAGCATTTTAAGCTAACCAAAAATTGACCCATGCATTCTATCTGAATCCTATCGAAACTAGAAACATCAACCTAATCTGGCAAACAATCTCCAAGTTGTTGAAAATGCCTTCTAATGGTTAGAAAAATTGTCCAAATTCTTAAAAATAGATTTTTTTGTCACATCCCTAATGGAGCCAGACAACCTACAATCCCTAGTGGGATTAGGAAAATTCTCGTCCATAGTTGAATCACCATCCCTATGAAAGTTTGAATGATGTACAAAAATAGCTACATCTATCTCTCGTATTGGACTTCACATCATGTAATCATACAGCATTCCACATCATGCATTCACATTACCATCACACATCATGATTTTGCAATGTTACTTCAAGCCAGGTTCACCAAACCTCCAAGGAGTCCTTAGTAAGAACTTTGAGCTTCGTAAATCAAGCATTATTTAGGAGGTACCTATCAAGAAACATTCTTAAGCCTACAAGTCAATGGCACCCTTTTCAAAGCCCACAAGTCAGTGACACCCTTTTCAAAGCCTACAAGTTTGTGGCACATTTTCAAAGCCCACAAGTCAGTGGTACCATTTTTAAAGCCCATAAGTCAGTGACTCTTCTTCAAAGCCCATAAGTCAGTGGCACCTCTTCAAAGCCCATATGTCAGTGGCACCCTTTTCAAAGCCCATAAGTCAGTGGCACCTTTTTAAAGCCCACAAGTCAGTGGCACCTTTTAAAGCCCATAAGTCAGTGGCACCCTTTTCAAAGCCCATAAATCAGTGACACCCTTTTCAAAGCCCATAAGTCAGTGGCACCCTCTTCAAAGCCCACAAGTCAATGGCACATCTTCAAAGCCCATAAATCAATGGGACCTTTTCAAAGCCTATAAGTCAGTAGCATATTTTGAAAGCCCATAAGTTAATGACACCCTTTTTAAAGCCCATAAGTTAGTGGTACCTTCTCAAAGCCCATAAGTCAATGGTATACTTTTTAAAAGCACATAAGTCAGTGGCACCTTTTTAAAGCCCACACAAGCTGATGGCACCAAGTCTGAGTTAAAGCCTATACGAGCTAGTGGCACCCAAGTTTAAGTGAAATCTTATACAAGCTAGCGGCAACCACATCAAAAATCCATGTTATTCTGTACCTGCCTTAGGGGGTCAAACCTTAGAAAGCCTAGCACCCTTCTAGGGAGGCAAACCCTACAAAATTCACTTAAACCTCTATCAGGATCATTGTCGCACTGCACTTATCACAATAAAGTTAATTATAATTTATTTCTTTGCAAGTGTTTTGGGGAGCGTCATTCCAACCCGAACAAAATAATGTCTATTTGTCTTTGCCCTGTTTCTGATTCTCAGCAATGGTCAAAGAGAGGTAGCTGTACACACCTTATTTTATCTAAGCTAATTTTTTAAAAAGTTAATTTTAAATCGTATCTTTTCATAAAAAAAGATCAAAACCGATATCAGATTACGAATTTAGACTTTTAAATTAATTAGATCAAAAGGGTCAATGTCATACTATCACCCTACTTTTCCCTAGTTTGTTAACCAAGATAACCATTAGCCACCCTATTGTTAGAAAATCATTTCAGCATTTAAACTAGCCACCCTATGTCCAGCTCATTTTTAGCTTCCAAAACCCATTCCTACATAAAAAAAAAAAAAACCAGAATCCCATAGCTCTTCACTCACCACCCATTAATAGCCCCAAAATGCTCATTCCTAATCATTACACATTCTAAAAATCACCCTCATCCATACCAGAAGCAAAACCTTATTATTTCTTTCTTTTGCTTGCTATTAACAACAAGGAAAAGAGAGAAATTCAAGCCATCTCTGCTGCTCCAACTATTTCAAAAATTAAAGTTTTATTGGTATAACTTCATACTTTATCAATTTCATTTTCTATTTTTTAGCATCTTCATCATTTTAATGAGCTCTCCATGTTTACATCACCCTCTTAGGATTCTCATGCATTTTGTGGCCTTTGGTTATGGTAGTTTAGGATTTGGATGCCTTAATGCCCTTTGGATGTGCAAAATGCCTCATTTCATCCTTATTATTTTGATAGCTCTTGCTCATGCATTTTATGCCATATCTATGCATCTTGTTATGATTAATCCATGTATGAATCATTTGCCTAACATATTTCAAGCATATTTATACATTAGCTTACATCTTGCCATGAATCATTATCATTTTCAGCTTCCATAACATTTTCTTGTCAAAGTGTATATCACTTTCCTTGTCAAGACCATTAGTAAAGTTTGCATCCCCATTTATGTTTTGCGTCATCCCCTTGTATGTTCATTGTCTTCTCCTTATCTAAATGCATGTTTGATGGCTATCAAAAACTAAAAACCTCCCTAAGCCAAGCATGTTAACCTCAACCAATGAGGATTAGCATGAACTTAGCATTTCCCTTCAAGTTAGCAAAATATCTTAGGGAAAATTAAGTTTTCCAGATCTGGAATCCTGGTTAAATGAGTTTAAATCTTCTGATTTTGTAATGAAAATACACTTGTTCCTGAAATATTTATGCCTTGTTTTTAAGTCAAAACCTTGAGTGGTATGATCAACGAGCTGTTTCATCATCCCAAAATACTCCGAGGCTATGCAAATGAGTTTATGACGCTCATACCACTCTTTCCCTTCAGTCATGGACATTCAAATTTCGATGACTCGAGTTTAGACTCGTAAACATAAAGAAAACAAGAAATATCCTCTGCTTTGCTTTGTCCCTTGTTGGCAGTAGCATTGTTACAAATTGAAAAATCACTTCAAAATCTTAAATGATTTTATTAAAAATTTTTATATTCCCTATTTCTTCGGGGCATAAATGAGATTAAATCTTTTTCATCAAAACCTGGATTTGTATTTCTATAAGATTCATTCATTAAAAAAAGGTTATGTCAAAATAGTACTGAGGTAAGATCGAAAGAATCGAAACCAAGATGAGACATAACTAGTAAGGTACTGACTTCAGGTGTCATGAAGAGGTTCATACCTCATTATGCATAACCAACTCTCAAACCTAAACGATGAGTTTTTATACTATGTAGACCACAAGATCGATGTTTTGAGTTTCGTAACTCAAAATATAGGTTTTAATAGGCACCCGATCATGCCTAGCCCGAAATGATCGGTGGCTACACCATACATTGGCCATTTCATGATGGTTATCTGAGACCAACAAGATAAGCGATTCATCTTATAGTCCCTTCCACACTATCACAAGTCAAGAATCTGTACATTCTTGTTCTCATCACATCGTGAAAGAAAAGTCTCAATCAAGAAGACATTTCCAAGTTAAAAAAATATTTTAAGTCATACACACCCATAGATCCATGAGGATCTACCCCAGGGTATGTTGAGATGCAATCATGTTCTCTACAATGGGATACACGACATTGATACTTTGGATTTGCAAGAAAAGCTTTTCTTCCTACCATTTTCTTTATAATCAAAGTTCATCCATAAAATGATGCAAACTTGGATACATGTAATAATCTCCATTCTTTTTGTTATGGGCAATACAATCATGTTCTTCTCATTGGGATACATGATATTGATGCTTTGGATTTGAAAGAAAAGCTTTTTTTTCCACCATTTTGTTTATAATTCATGTTCAATCATGAAATGAGACAAACTTGGATACTTATAATAATCTCTATTCTTTTTGTTATGGGCACTACAATCATGTTCTTCTCATTTGGATACATGATATTGATACTTTGGATTTGAAAGAAAAGCTTTTCTTTCCACCATTTTCCTCATAATCAAAGTTCATCCATGAAATGAGTCGAACTTGGATTCTCATAATAATCTCTATTCTTTTTCTGATTGGGAACTATAATCATGTTCTTCACATTGGGATACACGACATTGATGCTTTGAATTTGCAAGAAAATTTTTTTTCCACCATTTTTCTTATAATTAAGTTTGCCCATCAAATGAGTTAAACTTGGATTCTCATAATAATCTAAATTCTTTTTGTGATTGGGCACTACAATCATGTTAACCATAATAGAATACATGTTATTGATGCTTTGGATTTACAAGAAAAGCATTTCTTTCCACCTCTTTCTTTATAATTAAAGTTCATCTGTGGAATAAGACAAACTTGTATAATCATAATAATCTCCATTTTTTTGGTTATTTGGCACTACAAACATGTTCTCCTTATTTGGATACACGATATTGATGCTTTGGCTTGGTAGGAAAAGCTTTTCCCTTTACCATTTTCCTTATAATCAAAGTTCATCCATGAAATCAGTTAAACTTGGATTCTCATAATAATCTCCATTCTTTTTGTTATTGGGCACTAAAATCATGTTCTCCACATTGGGATACACGTATTGATGCTTTGGATTTGTAGGAAAAGCTTTTTTTTCCACCATTTTCCTTATAATTAGAGTTCATTCGTGAAATGAGACAAACTTTGATACTCGTAATAATCTCCATTCTTTTTATTACAAACACTACAATCATGTTCTTCTCATTAGGATACACAATATTAATGCTTTGATTTGGCAAGAAAAGCTTTTCTTTCCACTATTTCCCTTACAATTAATGTTCATCTGTGAAATGAGACAAATTCGGATACTCATAATAATCTCCATTCATTTTGTTATGGGCACTACAATCATGTTCTTCTCATTTGGATACACGATATTGATGCTTCGGATTTGGAAGAAAAGCTTTTCTTTCAACCATTTTCCTTATAATTAATGTTCCTCCATGAAATGAGATAAACTTGGATACTTGTAATAATCCCTATTCCTTTTGTTATGGGCACTACAATCATGTTCTTCTCATTGGGATGCATGATATTGATGCTTTGGATTTGAAAAAAAAAAGCTTTTTTTTCCACCATTTTCCTTATAATCAAAGTTCATCCATGAAATGAGTTAAACTTGGATTCTCATAATAATCTCTATTCTTTTTGTGACTGGCCATAGCAATCATGTTCTCCACATTGGGATACATGATATTGATGCTTTGGTTTTGCAAGAACAGCTTTTTTTTTCCATCATTTTCCTCATAATCAGAGTTTACCCATCAAATGAGTCAAACTCGGATCCTCACAATAATCTTTATTCTTTTTGTAATTGGACACTACAATCGTGTTCTCCATATCGGGATACATGATATTGATGTTTGGATTTGCAATAAAAGCTTTTATTTCCACCATTTTCCTTATAATTACAGTTTGCCTATCAAATGAGTCAAACTTGGATTCTCGTAATAATCTAAATTCTTTTTGTGATTGGTTGGTCACTACAATCATGTTATCTATATTGGGATACACGATATTGATGCTTTGAATTTGAAAGAAAAGCTTTTCTTTTCACTATTTTCCTTATAATCAAAGTTTATCCATCAAATGAGTCAAACTTGGATCCTTGTAATAATCTTTATTCTTTTTGTGATTGGGCACTACAATCATGTTCTCCACATTGCGATACATGATACTAATGCTTTGGATTTATAAGACAAGCTTTTCTTTCCACCATTTTCCTTATAATTAAAGTTTGCCCATTAAATGAGTCAAACTTGGATTCTCGTAATAGTCTAAATTCTTTTTCTGATTGAGCACTACATTCATGTCATCCATATTGGATACACGATATTGATGCTTTGGATTTGCAAGAAAAGCTTTTCATTCCACCTTTTTCCTTATAATCAAAGTTTATCTATCAAATAAGACAAACTTGTATACTTGTAATAATCTCCATTCTTTTTGTTATAGGCACTACAATCATGTTCTCCTTATTGGGATACACGATACTGATGCTTTAGTTTGGCAAGGAATGGTTTTCTTCCCACTATTTTCCTTATAATCAAAATTTGTCTATCAAATAAGTCAAACTTGATTCTCATAATAATCTCCATTCTTTTTGTGATTGGGCACAACAATCATGTTTCCTACATTGGGATACACAATATTGATGCTTTGGATTTCAAGAAAAGCTTTTTATTTCCACCATTTTCTTTATAATTAAAATTTGTCCATCAAATGAGTCAGCTTGGATTCTCATAATAATCTAAATTCTTTTTGTGATTGGGCATTACAACCTTGTTATCCACATTGGCATACACGATAACGATGTTTTTGTTTTGCAAGAAAAGCATTTCTTTCCATTATTTATAATCAAAGTTTATTCATGAAATGAGACAAACTTAGATACTCGTAATAATCTCGATTCTTTTTGTTAATGGGCACTACAATCATGTTCTTCACAATGGGGTACACGACATTGAAGCTTTGGATTTGCAAGAAAAGCTTGTTTTTCCATCGTTTTCCTTATAATCAAAGTTCATCCATGAAATGATACAAACATGGATATTAGTAATAATCCATATTCTTTTTATTAGTGCCACGACAATCATGTTTTCCATATTAGGATACACGATATTGATGCTTTGGTTTGGCAAAGAAAAGCTTTTTTTTCCACCAATTTCCTTATAATTAAAGTTCATCCGTGAAATAAGACAAACTTAGGTACTCATTATAATCTCCATTCTTTTTTGTTATTGGCACTACAATCACATTCTTCACATTGGGGTACACAATGTGGATGCTTTGGATTTGCAAGAAAAGCTTTTCTTTTCACTATTTTCCATAGAATTAATGTTCATCCGTGAAATAAGACAAACATGGATAACCATAATGATCTCCATTTTTCTTGTTGTGGGCACTACAATCATGTTCTCCTTATTTGGGTACACGATATTGATGCTTTGGATTTGCAAGAAAGCTTTTCTTTTGACCATTTTTCTTAACATTAATATTCAACCGTGAAATAAGACAAACATGGATACTCACAATAATCTCCATTCTTTTTGTTATAGGTGTTACAATCATCTTCTTAACATTGGGATACACGATATTGATGCTTTGGATTTGAAAGAAAAGCTTTTATTTCCACCATTTTCCTTATAATCAAAGTTCATGCATGAAATGAGCCAAACTTGGACTCTTATAATAATCTCTATTCTTTTTGTGATTGGTCACTACAATCATGTTCTTTACATTGGGATACATGATATTGATGCTTTGGATTTGCAAGATAAGCTTTTCTTTCTACCGTTTTCTTTGTAATTAAAGTTTGCCCATCAAATGAGTCAAACTTGGATTCTCGCAACAATCTAAATTCCTTTTGTGATTGGGCACTACAATCATGTTATCCATATTAGGATACATGAAATTGATGCTTTGGATTTGAAAGAAAAGCTTTTCTTTCCATTGTTTTCCTTATAATCAATGTTTGTCCATCAAATGAGACAAACTTGGATCCTTGTAATAATCTCTGTTCTTTTTGTGATTGGGCACTACAATCATGTTCTCCACATTGCGATACACGATATTGATGCTTTGAATTTGCAAGAAAAGCTTTTCTTTCCATAATTTTCCTTATAATTAAAGTTTCTCCATCAAATGAGTCAAACCTAGATTCTCTTAATAATCTAAATTCTTTTTGTGGTTAGGCACTGCAATCATGTCATCCAAATTAGGATACATGATATTGATGCTTTAGATTTGCAAGAAAAGCTTTTCTTTCTACCATTTTCCTTATAATCAAAGTTTATCCATGAAATGAGACAAACTTGTATACTTGTAATAATCTCGATCCTTTTTGTTATTGGAACTATAATCATGTTCTCCCCATTGGGATATGCGATATTGTTACTTTGGATTTGTAAGAAAAGCTTTTTTTTCCATCATTTTCCTTATAATTAATGGTCATCCATGAAATGAGACAAACTTGGATACTCGTAATAATCTCCATTCTTTTCGTTATGGGCACTATGATTATGTTCTTCTCATTTGGATACACAACATTGATGCTTTGGATTTGCAAGAAAAGTTTTTCTTTCCACCATTTTCCATATAATTAATGGTCATCCGTGAAGTGAGACAAACTTGGATGCTCATAATAATCTCCATTCTTTTTGTTATGGGTACTACAATCATGTTCTTCTCATTAAGATACATGATATTGATGCTTTGGATTTGAAAGAAAAGCTTTTCTTTCCGCCATTTTCCTTACAATGAAAGTTCATCTGTGAAATGAGTCAAATTTGGATTCTTAGAATAATCTCTATTCTTTTTGCGATTGGGCACTACAATCATGTTCTCCACATTGGGATACACGATATTGATGCTTTGGATTTGCAAGCAAAGCTTTCCTTTCCACTGTATTCCTTATAATTAAAGTTTTCCCAACAAATGAGTCAAACTTGGATTCTTGTAATAATCTATTTCTTTTTTTTTTGTGATTGGGCACTACAATTATGTTATCCATATTGGGATACACGATATTGATTCTTTGGATTTGCAAGAAAAGCTTTTTTTTCCACCATTTGCCTTGCAATCAGAGTTTGTCCATCAAATAAGTCAAACTTGGATCCTCGCAATAATCTCTATTCTTTTTGTGATTGGGCACTACAATTATGTTCTCCGCATTGGGATACATGAAACTGATGCTTTAGATTTGCAAGAAAAGCATTTTTTCCACCATTTTCCTTATAATTAAAGTTTTTCCATCAAATAAGCCAAACCTAGATTCTTTTAATAATCTTAATCCTTTTTGTAATTAGGCACTACAATCATGTCATCCAAATTGGGATATACGATATTGATGCTTTGGATTTGCAGGAAAAGCTTTTCTTCCCATCATTTTCCTTACAATAAAAGTTTATTCGTGGAATGAGACAAACTTGTATACTTATAATAATCTCGATTCTTTTGTTATTGGCACTACAGTCATGTTCTCCATTTTGGGATACACGATATTGATGCTTTAGATTTGCAAGAAAAACTTTTCTTTCCACCATTTTCCTTATAATTAATGGTCATCTGTGAAATGAGACAAACTTGGATATTCATAATAATCTCCATTCTTTTTCTTATAGGCACTACAATCATGTTCTCCTTATTGGGATACACGATACCGATGCTTTGGTTTGGCAAGGAATGGTTTTCTTCCCACCATTTTCCTTATAATCAAAATTTGTCCATCAAATGAGTCAAACTTGGATTCTCATAATAATCTCCGTTCTTTTTGTGATTGGGCACAACAATTATGTTCCCTATATTGGGATACACGATATTGATGCTTTGGATTTCAAGAAAAGCTTTTTATTTTCACCATTTTCCTTATAATTAAAGTTTGTCCATCAAATGAGTCAAACTTGGATCCTCGTAATAATAAATTCTTTTTATGATTGTGCACTACAATCTTGTTATCCACATTGTGATACACAATATTGATGCCTTGGATTTGCAAGAAAAGCCTTTCTTTCTACCATTTTCCTTGTAATCAAAGTTTATCCATGAAATGAGACAAACTTGGATACTCATAACAATCTCGATTCTTATTGTTAATGGGCACTATAATCATGTTCTCCATAATCGGATACAAGACATTGATGCTTTGGATTTGCAAGAAAAGCTTTTCTTTCCCCCATTTTCCTTATAATCAAAGTTCATACATGAAATGATACAAACTTGGATACTTTTAATAATCCCCATTCTTTTTATTAGTGGCACGTCAATCATGTTCTTCATGTTGGGATACACAATATTGATGCTTTGGTTTGGTAAGAAAAGCATTTCTTTCAACCATTTTCCTTATAATTAAAGTTCATCTATGAAATGAGACAAACTTAGGTACTCATTATAATCCCTATTCTTTTCGTTATTGGGAACTACAATCATGTTCACCTCATTGGTATACACAATATTGATGCTTCAATTGGCAAAGAAAAGCTTTTCTTTCCATAATTTTCCTTGTAATTAAAGTTCATCTGTGAAATGAGACAAACTCATATACTCGTTATAATCTCTATTCTTTTTGTTATTGGCACTACTATCATGCTCTCTACATTGGGATAAATGATATGGATGCTTTGGATTTGCAAGAAAATTTTTTCTTTCCACCACTTTCTTTATAATTAATGTTAATCCTTGGAATGAGACAAAGTTGGATACTCTTTAACAATCTCCATTTTTTTTTTGTTATTAAGCACTACAATTATGTTCTTCTCATTGGGATACACGACATTGATGTCTTGGTTTGGCAAAAAAAGGTTTTCTTCACACCATTTTTCTTATAATCAAAGTTCATCTTTGAAATGAGTCAAACTTGGATTCTCATAATAATCTCCATTTTTTTTATTGGGCACTACAATCGAGTTCTCCACATTGGGATACATGATATTGATGCTTTGGATTTAGAAGAAAAGCCTTTTTTTTCCACCATTTGCCTCATAATCAAAGTTCATCCATGAAATAAGTCAAACTTAGATTCACATAATAATCTCCACACTTTTTCTTATGGGCATTGCAATCATGCTCATCTCATTGGGATACATGATATTGATGCTTTGATTTGGCAAGAACCATATGTTCCTTATAATCAAAGTTCATCCGTAAAATGAGATAAACTAGGATACTTGTAATAATCTCTATTTTTTTGTTATGGGCACTATAATCATGTTCTCCATATTGGGATACACGATATTGATGCCTTGGTTTAGCAAGAAAAGTTTTTCTTTCCACCATTTTCCTTATAATTAAAGTTTATTCATGAAATGAAACAAACTTGGGTACTTTTTATAATCTCCATTCTTTTTGTTATTGCCACTACAATTACGTTCTCCATATTAGGATACATGACATGGACGCTTTGGATTTGCAATAAAAGCTTTTCTTTCCATCACTTTCCTTATAATTAATGTTCATTGGTGGATGGAGACAAACCTAGATACTCTTAATAATGTCCATTGCTTTTATTATTGGGCACTACAATTATGTTCTTCTCATTGGGATACATGATATTGATGCTTTGGTTTGGCAAGGAAAGCTTTTCTTTCCACCATTAATCAAAGTTCATCTGTGAAATGAAACAATCTAGGATACTCGTAATAATCTCAATTTTTTTTGTTATAGGCACTACAATCATGTTCTCCACATTGGGATACAGGATATTGATGCCTTGGTTTAGCAAGAAAAGTTTTTTTTCCACCATTTTCCCTATAATTAAAGTTCATCCATGAAATGAGACAAACTTGGGTACTTTTTATAATCACCATTCTTTTTGTTATTGCCACTACAATCACGTTCTCCATATTGGGATACATGATATGGACAGTTTGGATTTGCAACAAAAGCTTTTCTTTCCACCACTTTCCTTATAATTAATATTCATCCATGGATCGAGACAAACCTGGATACTCATAATAATGTCCATTTTTCTTATTATTGGGCACTGCAATTATGTTCTTCTCATTGAGATACACGATATTGATGTTTTGGTTTGGCAAGAAAAGGTTTTCTTCACACCATTTACCTTATAATCAAAATTCTTCTGTGAAATAAGTCAAACTCGGATTCTCATAATAATCTCCATTCTTTTTATGATTCGGCACTACAATTGTGTTCTCCATATTGGGATACACGACATGGATGCTTTGGATTTGCAAAGTTTTTCTTTGCATCACTTTTCCTATTATTAATGGTTATCCGTGGAATGTGTCAAACTTGAATTCTCATAATAATCTCCATAATTTTTGTTATGGGTGTTACAATCATGTTCACCTTATTGGGATACACGACATTGATGTTTTGATATGACAAGAAAAGTGTTTCTTTCCACCATTTCCCTTATAATTAAAGTTTATCTACAAAATGAGACAAACTTGGATACTCGTAATAATCTCCGTTCTTTTGGTGATTGGGCACTACAATCATGTTCTCCACATTGGGATACACGATATGGACGCTTTTGATTTGCAAGAAAAGATTTTGTTTCCACCACTTTCCTTATTATTAATGTTTATCCATGGAATGAGTCAAACTTGGATTCTCAGAATAATCTCCATACTTTTTGCTATGGACATTACAATCAGGTTCAGCTTATTAGGATACACAATATTGATACTTTGATTTGCAAAGAAAAGCTTTTCTTTCCACCATCTTCCTTATAATTAAAGCTCATCCATGAAATGAGACAAACTTGTATACTTGTAATAATCTCAATTTTTTTTGTTTTTGGCACTACAATCATGTTCTCCACATTGGGATACATGATATTGACGCTTTGGATTTGCAAGAAAAGCTTTTCTTTTTACTGTTTTCCTTATAATTAAAGTTTACCCATCAAATGAGTTAAACTTGGATTCTCATAATAATTTAAATTCTTTTTGTGATTGTGCACAACAATCATATATCCATATTAGGATACACGATATTGGAGCTTTGGATTTGAAAGAAAAACTTTTTTTTCCACCATTTTCCTTATAATCAAAATTTATCTATCAAATGAGCCAAACTTGGATTCTCTTAATAATCTAAATTCTTTTTGTGATTAGGCACTACAATCATGTCATC
>JBBYHK010325413.1:0-25771 GCA_038382065.1 Adansonia grandidieri | reverse complement strand
ACTCATACCATACATACATATGCCCATACATATGCATACATACATACATACATACATACATACATACATACATACATGATTATTTTTATTAGTTCATAAAATGAAAATTACTTAACTAAAAAAATGTGAAAATGTTAAGGTCAATTGCAAACTCAGAAAGACTAACTCAACCACTACCTACTCATCAATACCACACTAGACTTAAAACAAGAAGAATGGCTGAAGATCACTTGGCAAGATTAGAGAGATTAGAAGAAAGTCATCGATAGGCTTAGGAGGCCATGCTTAAAAGGTAAGAAGAGCTATAAGCTCAGGTCATGAGGATGATGGAGTTGTTATTAGCAAGGGAACTGATTCGTCAATAGCTAGAGATAAATACTGATACTCTTACCGAGGGATCCAGGGGGTACCAGTTGAGGAACAAACAACTAACGCTTAGAATGCACAACCAACCAATATCTAAAATCTGTAACAAAATTTCTAGCTACCAACCCACCAGTCATCATCATTAAACCTAATGCCCTTTCACAAGGGTAGGTGCAAGAACTTTAGTTGCTCAAGAAGAATCAACAGGCCTTAGCATCGATGAAGAGGAAAAGCGTAAACAGAAGGGTAAAAAGCAAGCTGAAGCAAAGATAGAAAAAGAGAAACTACAGCTTCTTAAGAGAAGACTAAAGGCCATTGAAGGGGTCTAATTATATAGCAGTGTAGATATTGAAGACCTCAGTCTAGTATCAGATTTAGTCCTCCTACCAAAATTTAAAATGCCCAAGTTTGAAAAGTACAAAGGCACTACTTCCCCTCAAACATACATTAAAATATTCATCAGGAAAATGGCTGGTTACGCCCAAAACAACAAGCTTTTGATCCACTATTTTCAAAAAAGTTTGTCTGAATCTATGCTGAGATGGTACAATGATCTGAATCGCACTCAAATTCAATGTTGGACTGATTTAGCTAATGCATTTCTCAGGTTCAAAATATGGAGAAAAGGTATACGGAATCTTTTAAAGAATATGCATAAAGATGGATAGACATAGCTTCTCAGGTTTAGCCTCCCTTAACTGAGAAAGAAACCATGATGCTATTCGTGAGCACTTTGCGTTCCTCCTATTATGACAAATTGGTAGGGAATGCAACTAAGAATTTTGCTAATCTTGTTATTTCAGGAGAAATGATTGAAATAGCTATAAAGGCTAGTAAAATCATGATTATGGAGTTTTCTACTAGAAAGAAGCTAGGGATAAGAAAGAAGAAAGAAAAAGCTCCATCTGTTAACTATGCCAATCAACCGTACCGTTAAGGACCTCATTCGTATTACCAAAATCAAAGATAGCAAACCTAGAATACTTACTCTCTTAACATACCCAGAGCTCCTCCTTCAACATCACCTCAGACCACTACTTTGAACCCTCTTCCATAAAACCAACCAAGAGCCAATATTAATCCACAAGCCCAAAGAGCCAACCAACCTATAACTCGCTATGAACCTCATCTTTACTCTTATACAGAAATATTTGATAAGCTTTTTGAGGCACGATTATTGGCTCCAATCTTTTCCAAATCATATAAAAGAAATTACCCTAGTTGGTATGACCCAAATCTGCACTGTGAGTATCATGTAGTAGCAAGTCACTCGATTGAAAACTATATGGCCTTCAAGTAAAAGGTTCAACGTCTTCTTGAGAGAGGTGCCTTTCGAATTGATAATGGCTCAGCACCTGATCTGGTAGCAAATCCTTTACCAAATCATACGGAACCCAAGATTAATGCTCTGATTAATAAAGAAGAAGATCAAAAGAAGTCAAAAGTCTAAAAGGTTAAGACTTTTATGGAAAAGTATGGGCAATCCTAACTGAAGGAGGGATCTTTAGTCAAGATCGTGAAAGTAGCAAAGGTCAATCTGGTCATAATACTAACTTTTGCAAATTCCACAAAATGTCATGGCATACTTTGCAAAATTGCATAGAATTTTTAGGCATAATCCAAAGAATGATGGACAATGGTGAAATCGGGTTCTTTGAAGAAGTTAGATTAGATGAAGAAAAATCAATCTACATGGTTGGTGAAGGATCATCGCGGTTTCCCTATGGCGTTAGTTGCCCTTTTATCATTCATCGCAATCAACCAAAAATCACATCGCCTAATATTTAAGTTACTCCGAGACTCATTATCAGAGCACCAACTCTATTCTCGTATCAGAATAACAAACAAATACCATGGAAGTATGATAGTGGAATAACAATTCTAGAGGTTATTACAAGCCAACTGCCTGCTATCGTCATAACTAGGGTAAGCCATATGACAAGGACTGGTTACATTTATGACCCAGAAACCAGTGCAAAAACCAAGTTAAAAGGATAGGTATCTGGAAAAGCAATAGTTATTGAAGATAACCTAATAGAACTACAAGAATCGGTTAAGGAAAAAAAGGTTGCTAAATTTCTTAAGTTCATTAAACACAGTGAGTATAGTATAGTAGAATAGTTAAAGCAGCAACTGACAAAGATTTCTATGTTAACCCTGATACTCAGCTCAAAAGCGCATCAGAATGCTTTGTTGAAAGTGCTCAACCAGGCTTATGTTCCTCAAAACATTTCCATAAATAAGCTGGATCACCTAGTAAATAACATTGTTACTAACAATTTCATTTCATTTAGTGATGATGAGATCCCACCAGGGGGCACCAGTTCAATGAATGCTCTCCACATCATAACCCACTTTAAAGGGACCATTCTGCTTAAAGTCCTCATTGACAATGGATCAACTTTGAATGTAATGTCGTTGATCACATTGTCTTGCTTACCAGTTGATGTCAGTCAAATCAAGCACAGCCATACAATTGTTAAAGCATTCGATTGGACTAAGAGAGAAATTAAAGGAACTATTTTGATCACTTTAGATACTGGCCTATGCCTATTTAAGATAGAATTTCATGTAATGGACATTGTCCCAGCACATAACTGTTTGTTGGGATGATAATGGACTCATTCTGTTGGGGCAGACCCATCATCTCTGCACCAAAAAGTTAAATTCAAAATTGATGAGAAGTTGATTATCCTATCCGGGGAGGAAGACATTGTGGCCATGACTTCTACTGAAGCCCCTTATGTTGAAGCAAATACTAAAATTAAATAGTGTTCTTTTTGGTCCTTTGAAATTATCAACGCTACTTTTGTTGTGAAAGGGTCTATAATCCCAAAACCTAGACTTTTAAACAACATCAATATAGGTCTCAGGCTTACAGCCAGGAAAAGAGTTCAAGTTAGAAGTGGACTTGAGAAACATTTGCAAGGGATTAGCTGATCTATCAATGTCATTAGTAAGAAAGATAAGCAAGGATGAGTTTTTAAGCCAGAGTGGAGTCAAAAGAAGAAATTTGAAAATAGATCTCGAGGAAAAAAGCTAGTCCAAACCTTCTGTCAATAGTCAAGCCAGAAATTAACCTTTTATCCTTTACTGAATGAAGTTTTTCACTATAGAGGGGTTGTTAATCTAGAAGCTAAAGAAAAAAGAAGCCAATGGAGTTGCTATGGTGGTTAATGAAGCTTTCAAAAGTGTCAAGTAGCCACCATTAGAGAAGACAGCAAAGATCCAAACAATGATCATGGGATCCATTCTTGTCTTCCTGGATACATCTTGAAAAATTAGACTTGTATTAAGAGAACTGTAGTGCATAGGTTAGTTTCAAAGTAATATTGGAAACTTGTTTTGTCATCTAAGAATCTTTCTATGAAAACTTGAAATGTTAAATTATCATTTATAGAAATGAAATGCATGTGACCTTTTTGTCTATGTCCAATTTCTTTTAAACTAATATTTCTACATGTCATACATTTATAAAAATCATGTCATACCTTTGTTTGCCTATTCTTTTCTGTTTTACCCTTACAGATTTCCCACTCAAGGAAAAGTGGATGGTCCTAAACATGATTCAAAGGTTGAATTTGAACAAACTATTTGCTTGAATAAGGTCGATTTTTGAAGAAGATGTTGATGATCACACTTTGCCATATGATTTGCTAAAAATAATCGAGCAAAAGGATAAATGAATAATGCCCTATGAAGAATCCACAAAGGTGTTAAATTTAGGGGATGATGAGGATGATAGAAAAGAAGTCAGGATAGGGACTGTCCTAATACCCGTCACTAGGGAAGAATTAATAAGTTTGCTCTGAGAATTTTAAGATGTTTTCGCATGGTCCTACCAAGACATGCCAGGGTTGGATATGGAAATCGTAGTCCATAAATTACCTCTAAAACCAAAATTCAAACTGATTCACTAGAAGTTGAGAAGAAAGAAACCATAAATGCTTCTAAAGATAAAAGAAGAAGTAAAGAAACAATTTAAGGCTGGATTTCTCGAAGTGGCAAAATACCTAGAATGGGTTGCAAATATTGTCCCAGTTCCTAAAAAAGATGGTAGAGTTAGAATATGTATAGACTATCGAAACCTAAATCAAGTGAGTCCGAGGGATAATTTTTCTCTTCCCTATATAGATACTCTAGTTTGATAATACTACAAAGAATTATCTGTTTTCTTTCATGGATGGATTTTTGGGGTATAACTAGATAAAAATGGCACCATAAGACATGGAAAAGATAACCTTTGTCACAATGTGGGGAACTTTCTATTATAAGGTGATGCCATTTGGACTAAAAAATGTAGGGGTAACTTATCAGAGGGCAATAGTCACTCTATTCCATGATATGATGCACAAAGAGATAGAAATATATCTGGATTATATGATTACCAAGTCACTTTAGGAGGAAGGACACGTTGTAGATTTATGAAAACTGTTCAAAAGACTGAGAAAGTACTCTTTGGATGATATGATTACCAAGCCACCTTAGAAGGAAGGACACATTGCAGATTTATGAAAGCTGTTCAAAAGACTGAAAAGTACCAATTTAAGCTAAATCCGATAAAATGCACTTTTGGTGCAAGGTCAGGAAAGTTATTAGGGTTCATTGTGAGCAAAAAAGGGATTAAAGTTGATCTAGATAAGGTTAAACCATCTAGAAATTACCATCCCCATGCACGCAAAAAGAGGTGTGAAGTTTTTTAGGGAGGTTGAATTACATTGCCAGATTTATATCCCAACTCACTGATAAATGCGACCTAGTATTTCAGCTCTGGCGAAAATAAAACCCTTGTGAATGGAATGAAGAATGCCAGAAGCATTCGAAAAAGTTAAGCATTATCTCTGTAATCCGCCAGTATTAGTGCCACCTGTATCAGGATACCCTTAATCTTGTACTTGTCAATGTCCAAAAGGTCTATGGGTTGTGTACTGGGACAGCAAGATGAGACAAGAAAGAAGGAGAGGGCTATTTATTACCTCAGCAAGAAATTTCTTAACTATGAGGTAAATTATTCTCAAATAGAAAAGATATGTTATGCCCTAGTTTGGGCTGTAAAAAGGCTTCGACAATACATGTTGTATCATACCACTTGGCTGATCACCAAAATAGACTTGATCAAATATCTGTTCAAAGCACTGATTTTGTCAGAAAGGATAGCTAGATGGCAAGTTTTGCTATCACAATATGATATGGTTTATATGAGTCAGAAGGCAATTAAAAGAAGTGTTATCTCTAAATTCCTAGCAAGCTGGGCACTTGATGATTATCAGCCATTAAATTTTGACCTTTCTGACAAGGATTTAATAAATATTTTGGTGGAAGAAGAAGGAGAGCCATCGAAGGAATTGACATGGAAAATGTATTTCAATGGAGCATCAATTACTTTAGGCCATGGAATTGGGGAAATCTTAATATCTACAGAAGGAGACTATTTCCCTTTTAATGCTCGATTAGACTTCGATTGTACAAACAATGTAGTAGAATATGAAGCATGTGTTATGGGACTTCGGGTAGCTATAGAGAGAAAAGCTCAATTATTAAAAGTATACAGGGATTCAACCTTAGTGATTTATCAATTGCACGAAGAATGGGAAACTCAGGATTAGAGGATGTAATAATATAAAAAGCTAATGCTAGAATTGCTTGAAAAGTTTGACAAGGTAGAATTTATTCATCTAACTCGAGACTGTAGACACCTTATTTTGTCTAGGCTAATTTTTAGCAATTGATGAAATGGACGTGGAAGGGGATGACAGTGAAAAAGTTTTTTTTTTTAGAAGGTCTAGAATGTTTATGGATCATATTAAAGAAATATGCAAAGATGCGGCATCAAAGAATGTAGCTCTAGGTGTTCAGGGACAAAATACATGGAAAAATTCATAATTTTGCCCGAATGTATCGATACATCAGTTTATGTATCGATACATTACTCATGTATCGATATTAGGCCATGCCGAACCAAAACTTGCATTATGTAAAGTAGATGCATTGATACATATCAAAATGTATTGATATAATGATCATTGTATTGATACAATTACACTCGAGGGTTTTTAGTCTAAATGTATAGATACATTCTTCAATGTATCGATACATGCAGGCTATTTTCCATGATAGGGGCATTTTTAACTTATCCACCATTGATCCAAAGCTTGATTTTAACTCGTTTTTGCATGAAAAAAGATCAAAACCTGTATCAAATTACGAATTTGGACTTATGAATTAATCAAAACATTTTTTAAAGTCTAAATTGGATCATAAAGGGTCATTGTCTTATGATCACCCTACTCCTCCCTTGTTTCTTGACAAAGATCACCATAGCCACCCTACTTGATGGTATCTGATTTCAGCAATCAGACTAGCCACCCTATGTCCATCACATTAGTAGTGAATTGCTTCCTATAGCCACCCTATAGCTATCAGCTGTCACAACTTTGTCCCCTTAAGAAATGAGCAAAAACACCTTCAAATTAATTCCAAAATGCTGGTATAAATAAGCCATCAATATCTCAATTGAAAGATTTTTTTTCCAGCTTGTTTTAGCTCTCCCAACTCATTCACACATCAAAAAAATAGAATCTCGTAGCCCTTTACTCAACATCCAAAAATAGCCCCAAAAACTCACTACCAGCCACAATACACTCTGAAAAATCATCCTCACCCATACAAGAACCGAAGCCTTTCTTTTTCTCACATTTCTTGCTAATTAACAACAAGGAAAAAAAGGGAATTTAGGCTATCTCTGCTGCTTTAACCACTTGACCAAAATTAAAGCTTTATTGGTATAACTTTCTACATAATCACTTTCATTTTTGGTTTTTCAGCATATTCATCATTTTAGTGAGCTTTCTATTCTTCCACCACCCTCTTAGGATTCTCATGCATTATTGTGGCTTTTGGTTATGGTAGCTTAGGATTTGGATGCCTTGATGCCCCTTTTGATATGCAAAGTGTCTCATTTCATACTCATTATTTTTTACAGCTCTTATTCATGCATTTTATGCCATATCCAGGCATCATGTTTTGTTCAATCTAGGCACAAATCCTTAGCCTAGCATGTTTTAAGCATGTTTATATGTTAACTTGCATTTTGTCATGAATCATTACCATTTTTGGCATGCTTCACTTCATGAGATGTGTTCATAGCAATTCTTTTGTCAAGACCATTGGTAAAGTTAGCATCCCCATTCATGTCATATGCCATCCCCTTGTATGTTCATTGTCTTCTCCTTGTCTAAGTGCATGTTTGATGGCTGTAAAAAAAAATTGATTTTCAAAACCTCCCTAAGCCAAGCATGTTAACCTCAACTAATGAGGATTAGCATGAACTTAGCATTTTCCTTAAAGTTAGCAAAAAAAATCTTGGGGAAAATTAAGTTTTTGAGATCTAGAATCTTGGTTAAATGAGCTCAAATCTTCTGATTTTCCAACGAAAATGGCCCTGCACTTGTTCCCGAAATGTTTATGCCTTGTTTTTGAGTTAAAACATTGAGTGGTATGATCAACGAGCTTTTTCATCATCCCAAATTACTCCGAGGTCGTGCAAATGAGTTCATGATGCTCATGCCACTCTTTCCCTTCAATCATGGATGTTCGAATGTCAATGACTTGAGTTTGGACCTGAAAACACAAAGAAAAGTAAAAAATATCCTCTATTTTGCTTTGTCCCTTGCAGGCAGCATAACTATTGTGAATTGAAAAATCAGTTTAAAATCCCAAACGATTTTTCATGAATTTTTTGATATTTTCACTCAAAGTGTGTCAAATTATCTTTAAAATGATATCTTATTCACCCCCGGATCATTTTGGATGAAAAAGCTATGATTTTTCAAATCTAAACTATCTAGAGCCCCTAGAATCAGCAACATGTGTTCTGATTAGGCCATTTAGACCCACTAAATGACTTTTCCAAATCTTTTAAACATTTTTCCTAAAAGATTCATGGAATTCCCTTTTCAAAAAGGTTACCAAACGGGTCTGAGGTGATTTTTCAAATTTTGACACCCCTTGTTCCTTGTATGCTCTGCTCGTAACGTAATTAATTAGAACTTGAAATTTTATTCCCCAGGAAAGTGACTTTTTGGGACATTGGGAATATTTTTAGATTGACCCTCATCGAATTACCTTTCTAACTGTATCTTGTCCACCCCCTAAGGCCTTCAAACCAATTTAGAATAAATTCAGAAAGTGGGATAGTACGATCCTGTCCTCTATTTTTTATTATGGTCAAAATCGAGTTGTTTTCTGAGCTTCATCTCGAGACATTCGAATGTCACCATATCACCCTGACCAACCTCAAGAACATGCTCTGACCTTCCATAGGCTCGTATCAAGGCATTAATATTTTTATTTTATTTTTACATCTTGACCATCTTTATTTACAATAATTTCTTTTATTAAAAAGCATCAAAATGCTCACTCATTTTCTAAATCAATAAGTTTTGTGAACTTAAGTTTTCCAACTTGACTTCTTTAAAGAGTATCAAACATGTCATTTCCGGGGTACTCCAACCCTGACCTTCCAAAGGGATACTCCAACCCCACATTTTCAAAATTGTTAAGTTTTAAAATCTTCCTTTATCAAAATTATTCGCCATCCTCGGGGATACTCCAGCCACATCTTTTTGAGGGGATACTCCAATCTTATCTTTCAACTACAATTAAAATTTTCTTTTTCTCGGATTTCCATGAATGTGTCAAGAGTCAAGCCTATTTTTATTTTAAAAAAAAAATCTCGTTCAATCAAGGAACCTAGATCCGTCTCCAAAATTATTGATTCGGTTATTCCTAGATAATCGATGCCAATTGCGAGAAAAATTTCAATTGTGCATCTCTTCTTTTTATTAGTACATTGAATGGTTCATGTTATGTTAATTCATTCGTTTCCTTACTAACATGATTTCTTTGTAATGATTACTCGCATTCATATTTTCAAATCAATTCAAGTAAAATTGAAGGTGACGTTCCACGTGGATATCTCTCTAGTGCCCAAAATGGAATATTTTATTTTCAAAGTAAAATCCAGAGGTTATTTTTATTAAAAATTTCTATATCCCATCTAGTCGGGGCGTATATAAGATTAAATCTTTTCATCAAGACCTAGATTTGTATTTCTATAAAATTCATGCATTAAAAGAGGGTTATATCAAAATAGTGACAAGTTAAGATCGAAAGAATTAAAACTGAGATAAGACATAACTAGTAAGGTACCGATTTCGGGCATTGCAAAGAGGTTCGTGCTTCATCATGCGTAACCAACTCCCGAACTCAAATGGCAAATCTTTGTACCATGCAGACCATGGGATTGATGTTTCGAGTTTCGTAACTCAAGACATAGGTTTCAATAGGCAACTGATCATGCCTAGCCTAAAATAATTGGTGGTGACTCCAAGCGTTAGCCACTTTGTGATGGTCATCCGAGACCAATAAGATGAGCAATTCACCTTATGGTCCCCCTCACTATATCATGAGTTGAGAATCTGTACTTTCTCATTCTCATCATGTTGCAAAGGAAAAGTCTCGATCAAAAAGACATTTTTTAGTCAAAAAAATATTTTATATCATATACACCAATAGATCCACAAGGATCCACCCTTAGGTACATTACGACAGCTTGGGGACTCCGTTAGGGACTATATAGAGAGTTAGGCCAATAACTAACTGTGTCTTACTAGGTTCTCAGTTCCTTCGATCTTCGATCATTATTTAACTATGACTTTTTTCTCATTTTGTCGACTAATCTTTTGTTTGACATGAGTGTCAGGATTGTCTTATTTTCGAATAATCATCAGTTTAATAAAAATACTAATATGGGAGTAAGCAAAAAGGTTTGATCGTTTCCCCATTACACACTGTGCACTTGCATATGCATTAGAGTCCTGCCAAACTCCATGGCGAGGTTATAACCCAATCATTTGGAGGAAGTGAGTTATCTGCCTTCGTGAGTAACGCTCTGCATAGGCATAGCAATAACTTCCTGGATGTAAATTACCTATGTCTCTCATGAATAATCCTTCACATTTGCGTAGGGAAATACATTCATCAGATTGAACCTATTTCACCAAACCTATAATGGGCTTAGTATCGGACTGCCTTAACTGTCCTTACCGAACGGAGGAGCAATTCAGATACCTATTTAGGCATCAACTTAAACCTCATATAGTGAGCCCTATGAGCTAAACCATGTCAAAACATACTAGAACACTGCTAGAACACCTAGAGAATAGGGTCACTCGGGGAATCATTCTTAACCTTTACTCTAAATTACCATAATTACATAGGTGATAATGAGTGTACAATTGTCATCCGCACCTATATTTTTATCATTTATCAAGGCATGTTGTTGTGTCACTCGAATGACGTTTAACCTTTGTCTAAATAAGTGACGGTGAGCAAAAACCATCATTAATAATGTCTTATGCTGTAAGCCATTATGCTATCTAAGTCACGGCTTAATGTGCATCCGTACTAGCAGTGATAAATGAATATTACTGTGGTCAATTATTTTTCTATCAAAATAAGATATTATATCACCTTATGAAAGGTAAGTTGGATTCGGACATGTTGATACACTGTCTGTTTCTTGTCTCACCACCTTGGTTGAGACATGTAATGAATTTTTTTCTGATGTTCTTAAATTCTTTAATTCCTTAAATTTGTCTCTTATACACTTCACTAACTCGTTTTCCTTTCATTTTGTGTCTTGGCATATACATCATCTAATTATAACTATCATGATTATCATCATTTTGGGGAAATTGTTCCAATTTGATGTTTAGCAAAGGGCATCATTTATGGAGTAATAGCTCATCTCCACTATTGAGTCCTTTAAAAATATCAAAACATGGTTAGAAGGTCGCCAGCATCAAGATGGAGATATCTTAAAGCTTGAGTACATCTTAAAAATGCATGTAGAGATCAAGATCGGTTTTCATCAGAATGATTGTTAAAAACTGAAACATATTTGGGATAGTTGGGACAACAACGAGAAATAAGCCTTCACTAAAAAGTACGGGGATGTAGCTTTCTTACTTTGAGTTCAGTTGGATTTGCTACCAGCAGCAGCACAGTTCTAGAATCTGGCCTACTGATGTTTCACCTTTAACCAACAAGATTTAGTCCCTACCATTGATGAGTACATAGCTCTGCTCAACATAGAAAGGGCCAAGTTAAACCGAATTTACTGCAAAGCACTAATGCCTCCTTCGTTCAAGAAAAGGTTGAAATAAGTTCTTGGGGCCACAGAGGCATGGGCTGATAGTTACGTCAAGGTAAAAGGAAGCAACAAATGCATCTCTTGGGCCAGCTTGAAAGAGGCCAAGGTAAATCTTTTTGATCAAAAGAAAGTTCAAGATGTCTATGCTTTGGCAATCTACGGGCTCGTTATATTCCTCAAGACTTTAGGTTATGTAGAAGCGGTAGTCACAAATTTCTTTTCTAGACTATGTTGCAACATCAACCCTGCTTCCACCATCATCGCTGAAACCATCCGTGCCCTTAGCTTTTATAAAAGAATAGGAACAAGAAGGTTTATTGGGTGCCTCCCATTGCTCCAACTATGGCTCTTAGGTCATCTATGTGTTAGAAAAATGAGAGCCAGGCATAATTTCTTCCTCAAGATCAGTCTTTTTTCCATAGCATTAGAGGAAAAATGTTATCAAGATAAGATAGAAAAGCATTGGGTCAAGGAATTACGGAACATCAAGGAGAAAAAAATCACATGGAGAGCCCCATAGGTGTTCCCTCAGTCTATTATGTACAGATGTGGGACTACATTTGTGTACCGCTCTTGGGATTATGGGGAAATACTAGTTATGCTTCTTATTGGTATTGCGTCAGTTCCAGTGCCTGCAATTCATGTCGTTCTTCGAAGACTTTGGATATTGGGATTTTGAATATGGAGAGCCCAATTATAAAGTAAAAGTCCAGTTAGCTTTCCAAGCTTGGAAGAAGATTCATTGCATGGAAAGATACTAGAGAGGAAGCCCCACCACTCCCGGATATGAAGAATGGAGACTCTGCCTATTAATAACCTATTTCCACCACCCAACTCCAGGTTACTACAAATCTTAGTGGAAGAGCCACCTTCTGAGATCGAGCTACTTAGGATGGAGTTCAAATAAGAAAATGCATCTTTTGTCATAGAAATCTCTTGACTTAAGGAGGGAAAGGGCCAATTAGAGATGGATATCTATCTTAGGAGTGTGAAATAGATCGAGTCATTAGAGAAAGGGATTGCCTCAAAGATGACCTTGAAAGCCTAACCAAGGATTATGTGGCACTCTAAAAAACTAACAAGTCCCTTGGTGTTGGCAAGGCATCAGTCAAATGGGAAGCAAAAAGTTGCCATTCTTAATCATGAGCTGAATCAGCAAAATGAGGAAGTCATAACTAGCAAAGAAAAATTCATAGGGGCATGCGCTTTTGCCTCCACCTACCAACAAAGAAATCAAGGACTTGAGACCCAAATGCAGGATGTGAAAGCTACTAGGGATGAAAAGGAAGTCCTCACTCATAGGATCCAAGAGTAAGAGCAGTCTCTCTAGATTCGTCAAGGTCATATCAATGAGCTAACAAGGACCTCCGAGCAACGCAAACTAGAGTGGTAAGCAACAATCAACCAAACACATCTGAACTACCAAGTACAACATCAACACCTCACTGAACAAGCTCAAATGGCTTAATGAGAGGCGGATGACATGATTGAGGTAGATTGGTCTATAAGATGAGACCTTGTACCTATCGAAGATCATAAGTAGCTACTTTTAGGCTTTCTTGATCATGTGATCACACAATGTAATCATGTTAGATATTTTCAATTGTAATCATGTTGCAAGAAAAAACCTTTTTGTGGCTCTATGAATGATGTTATTGATGAAGCCGTTCCAAGAATCAATTGTCTCAAATGCATATGCACATTTAATCTCACTATTTTGTTATATACACTTGCATCAATCATTCATTATCTAAACTCATCGTGGCATCATAAACACTCATCAATAAATACATTTTCAAGTGAAAGTCTAATACGGGAATTGGGCCATAAAAGTGCATGGGATTTTGAGGTCAATCAGGAAAATGGAACCTAACATCCCACATCGCTACAACACACGACGCCGTAACAAATCATGGAGAATGATCATAGAGCTCATATTGAGCAAGTTGAGCTAATGGTTAAAAAATCATAAAACCAATCAGCAAAGCGAAATGCAAACTCAAATTGCGAGACTTATAGAACTAATGACAACCTTCGTACAAGACAAAGGGCAAGCCAGCACTAACAACACAAGGAATGATCCTTCAAACACTGAAAGTCCCCCTACTAATAATCCAGAATCCACCCAAAGGGAAACTAAACAAGAGCAGTGACTTGTTCCTATGCCTACCTCTCGGGCTCCACCAGTCATTTACCTAAATCCTATTATTGCAAGTTAATTCATTCTTGGTACTCAAGAGGTTAAAGTAGGAGTTTCATCAGTTGATCCGATAACCCTTGATCATGAAGAACCAAATAAAATAGAACATCAAAAGTCCACCATGACTGTAGAAAAAATAACAAATTCTAGCTACTAGAAAAATGCCTCTGAGCTATTGAAAGGAGTAAGTTCGGAGCTCTTGATGCACAATCACTGTCTTTGGTGTCCAACCTTGTCATTCCCTTGAAGTTCAAGGCTCTAGAGTTTGAAAAATTTAATGGAACCATTGACCCTTCCATCCATGTCCAAATGTACCTGCGAAAGATAGCTGGCTATGAGAAAGATGAAAAGCTCTTTATCCATTATTTCCAGCACAACTTTACTAGGGCAGTGGCTCTATGGTATATTGAACTAGACAATGGAAAAATCTAATCATGGGCCGACTTAGCTAAGGCCTTTCTAAACCAATACCAACATATTTTAGATTGGGCACCAGATCGACTTTCCCTGATGAATTTTAAGAAAAAATCCATTGAAAGTTTCAGGCAATACGACCAAAGGTGGAAAGAAAAAGCCCTAGTACAGCCTTCTTATAGAAAAAGAGATGAAAGTCACTTTCATTCACACCTTACATCCTTATTATGAGACGCTCATAGGAAATGTCACTAAAAAATTTGCAAACCTAGTCCTCTATGGAGATATGATTGACGTAGCCATTAAGAGTGGTAGAATGTCTACCGGGAAAACGTTTGGATCAAGTAAGAAGGCTATTACCAGTAAGAAAAAGGAAAGAAAAGCTAATGGCATAAGTTATGCTAGCTCATCTCAGCCAAAATAGTGTCAAATTCCCAACCCTCACTACCCAAGCACGTTATATTCTTACCCTATCATGATAGCCCTTCAGCCAATTAATGCCATAACCTACAACCTATCCTTTGCGATCCCATCCAACCCACCATAAAGCTACTTTCCATAAGTTTGGCAAAGTACCAATCGAACAACCAATAATGCACCTAGTAATCGAGGTGCAAATCAACAAAGATAACATTTTGATCCTATCCCTATGACCTATAAGGAACTCTACCAAACCTTGCTCCAAAATCATTTAGTGGCTCCAATCTATGTCCTAAAAAGAAGCCACCATTCCTACAATGGTAGAACCCTAACACCTACTGTGAATACCATGCTGAGGCAGTGGGGCATGACATCGAGAACTGCATATCTTTCAAACGAAATGTGTAAAATCTAATTAACTCAAAAGTCTTGCAATTCGGGATAAACCATGGACCAAATGTTGCCGCCAATCCTTTACCAAATTAATCTGAGTCAGCTACAAACATGATCGGCATTAAGAACAAATATGAAATCAAGACAAGCATAAAGGATGTAAGGATGCCAATGTTCTTGGTCTGGCAGGCATTGATTCAAGTCAGATTGCTCAACATAATAGAAAAATTGGAAGACGAGCCTGACAACTTTTGTGACTTCCATGCAATTATAGGTCATATCTTACAAACATGCAAAAAGTTTAGGTCCATGGTTCAAAAAATGATGAATGAAGGCCAGATAGAATTCTATCATGAAACCATACCTGCTACTGAATCTATCAACATGATAGAGAAAGAAACCACATAGCCACCTTCTGGGAGAAATTGACCCCTCATCTTTATGGCAAGTCAACTTTCGAGGGCAGTTTTTTGACACCTACATCGAAGTTAGTTATGGGGGTACCTAAACTATTCTTGTATAAGAGCAACAAAGCTGTCTCATGAAAGTATGAGAATCAGGTAGTGATGATCAGAGAACTAACTCCCACAACTACTGTAATGGAACTGTCGAGAATTAGTCATCTAACCCATAGCGGTAGGTGTTACACTCCCCCAGCTTAAGAAAAATAGAAAGTTGATGCATCCCCAAGCACTGGTACTACTCAGGCCCAAGCAAAGAATTTTGAGCCCAAGAAAGTCAAGGAAGCAGTGAGTGAAAGAGAAGCCATGAAGTCCCTTAAGTTCATCAAGTACAGTGAATACTACATTGTAGACCAGTTAAGCAAACAACCCGTAAAGATTTTTATGCTATCTCTATTTCTTAATTCAGAGGTTCATCGAAATGCATTACTGAAGGTGTTAAACAAAGCATATGTGCCATCAGATGTCTCCATGGACAAATTAGATCAGCTAGTGAACAACATCATGGTCAATAATTATATCTCATTCACCGATGATAAGATCCCACCTGAAGGCAGGGGTAGTTATGAAGCTCTACATATCACTATCCATTGCAAAGGACAATTTTTGCCCAACGTACTCATAAATAATAGGTCAGCCCTTAATGTTATGCCTATGACTACATTAAGCAAACTCCCTATTGATTAGTCCAACATTAAGAGTAGCCACACCATAGTCCAAGCTTTTGATGAAAATGTCACGGAGTAATTAGAAATATCACAATCTAGCTCTAAATAGGCCCATGTACATATAAAGTTGACTTTCAATTTATGGATATTAATACATCTTACAAATACCTAGTAGAAGGCAATGGATACACTCCGCCGGGGCCATCCCACCCTCTCTCTATCAGAAGCTCAAATTTGTGATAGATGATAAAGTAGTCACCATCGAGGCTGAAGAAGAAATGATCGCCACTGCTTTCACTAAATAAATCTACATAGAGCCCAATGATAATGTACCAGAGGTATCCTTCCAATCCTTCGAGTTCGTTAATGCAACATTTATGGGAGAAGGATTGCCAATAGTTAAACCCCACCTATCAAAGAGTACCCACTTGGTTTTAAAAATGACCGTTGGCAAAGGTTCTTGTGCTAGGAAAGGGCTTGGCAAGAATCTACAAGGGATGGCTTAAGCTTTATAGGCCATCACTTAAGTCAATAAAAGAGGCTTAGGATTCAAGGCTAATGCACAGTCAAGAAAGCAGCAACAAAGAATGATCTACAACTAGAGGGTGACTCAATCATTGGGTTGAGAGGGGGAATCGAGCCAATGTTGCCGTCTCTCTATAAGATATTTTGTTCGAGATAACGAATCGATCCAAACCGACTAGAAGAGCAAAAGGCTAAAGATGCATTGGTCATCTTAAACAAAGCACTTTATAATCGCTATCTCTAAGATACTGAGCCATAAAATGCATGTCCTTCCACTAAGACCTGATTTTGATAATGGGGTCATGACGGAAGCCCCTGCACTTTTCCTGTCCCTTTCATGTTATGTCAAGAAAGGAAAACCTTCTTACCCTCACCCAAAGGTAGATAGATGTCCTATGCACTAGGCACTTTTGTTAAACATTATCAATGAAATGACTTTTGCATATATCATTCCATATTGTGTGTTTATATCACTTTTCAACCTTTTTGTCTCCATTACTCTTTTACCTCCATTTTTATCCAAATCCCTTAGTTGTGTGTGTGCCTTTTGTAATGTTTATTTTTTCACCCTTTTAGGTGTCCTAATGATAATGATATGGATGTGTCTAATGGGTTGCTGAAGATCGATTCGAACAGTTAATTTGCACTAGTGAAGTTAATCCTGAAGAAAATTTCAAAGAGAGCTTTGTACCACCAGACCTCTTAAGATTAGTTGAGTAGAAGGAGAAGTAGATCATGCCCCATGAAAACCCAACAGAAGTTATAAATCTAGGTACTCAAGAGGATCAAAAGGAGGTTAAAATCAAAACCTTAATAAAGTCGATAATTAGGACTAAGCTGATAAACCTACTCTAGGAATATCGGGATGTATTCACTTGGTCATATCAAGACATGCCAGGACTAGACACCGATATAGTGGTCCACAAGCTTCCCATCAAGCCTAGATGCAAACCAATCAAGCAAAAGTTAAGAAGGATGAAGCTAAAAATACTCTTAAAAATTAAAAAGGAAGTCAAGAAATAGTTTGATGCAGGGTTTATCAAAGCAGCCAAATATCCAAAATGGGTTGCCAATATAGTCCCAGTCCCAAAGAAAGATGACAAAGTATGAATGTGCATTGATTATTAGGATCTAAATCGAGCTAGTCCCAAGGATAACTTCTCGCTATCCCACATCAACACTTTGGTGGACAACATGGCCAAGAATTCTCTGTTCTCCTTCATGGACAGATTCTCAGGCTACAACATGATCAAGATGGCACCCGAAGACATGTAGAAAATAACTTTCATAACCATGTAGGGGACATATTGCTATAATTTCATGCTTTTCGAACTCAAAAATGCTGGGGCAACCTATCAACGGGCCATGGTAGCCCTATTCCATGACATAATGCACAAAGAAATTGAGGTTTACGTTGATGACATGATTGCCAAGTCAATAAAAGAGGGTGAGCATGTCACAGACCTTCAAAAACTTTTTAAACAACCATAAAAATTTTAAATCAAATTTAATCCTACCAAGTGTACCTTCAAAGTCACTTTGAGTAAGCTTTTAGGCTTTATAGTTAGCGAAAAAAGGATTGAAGTTAACCTAGACAAAGTTAAAGCCATTCAAGATATGCCACCACCTCAAACCCAAAAAGAAGTGAGAAGCTTTTTGGGGAGACTAAACTACATTTCTAGATTCATATTCCAACTCACTGACAAATACGACCTCATCTTTTAGCTTCTTCACTAATAAAATCTAGGAGAGTGGAATGAAGCATGTCAAGAAGCCTTTGGTAAAGTCAAACATTATCTGTCAAGCCCGCTAGTGTTGGTATCGTCAGTGCCTAGTTGACCTTTAATCCTTTACTTGGTAGTTTTTGACAAATCTATGGGTTATGTATTAAGGCAACATGATGGGTGAGGAAAGAAGAAACAATCAATCTACTACTTAAGCAAAAAGTTCACGAAATGCGAGTGCAACTACTCTGTAGTCGAGAAGTTGTGCTATGCTTTAGTGTGCACAGCCAAGAGACTCAAGTAGTACATGGTGTATCCCACCACATGGTTGATTGCAAAGCTTGATCCTATCAAGTATCTATGCGAAGCCCCTACATCTATACGAAGCCCCTACACTATTAGGAAGGCTAGCTAGATGGCAAATCCTACTTTTTGAATATGACATTACCGATATTAGCCGAAAAGCCATCAAGGGTTGTACGATAGTTGACTTTTGGCAAGTTGAGCAGTAGATGATTATGAACCCTTAAGTTTCAACTTCTTAGATGAAGATCTAATGTGCATTTTTAAAGATGAAAATGCCTCCAACCAAGATTGATCCTTGAAGATGTATTTTGATGGAGCGTCAAACACTCTAGGACATGGACTTAGGGCAATATTGATGTCACCCGACGAAAGTAATTACCCATTCACAGCAAGGTTAAATTTTGATCACACAAATAATATTATAGAATATGGAACTTGTGTCATGGGGCTTCAAGCAGCCATTGAAAGGACTGTCAAGACATTATAGGTGTTTGATGATTCAACCCCAGTCATCTACCAATTGAAAGGGGAACGGTAAACTCATGATGCCAAGCTGATGCGATATGGAAAGCTAATAGCAGAACTCAAGAAAGAACTTGATAATATTAGTTTTTTACACTTACCTCGAGAAAAGAACCAAATAGGCGATGCTTTGGCTATTTTGTCATCCATGTTTAAAGTCAACCAAGAATCAGATGTTGCTTCTTTCCAGATGAGCATCTATACAACTTCGGTTCATTGTCATAGTGTTAAAAAAGAGAAGGATGGCCTACCATGGTACTCTGACATCCTTCATTACATCAAGATCAATAATATCCCAAACATGCAACCGAGACTGATAAAAGGACTATCAAGAGGTTGGCTATGGGATTTGTTCTCGATGGAAAAATCTTATACATGAAGAGTCATGATTAAGTATTGCTCAGATGCATCAACACTCCTAAAGCCAAAAGGATCCTAGAAGAAGTTCATTGTGGCACCCATGCTAATGGACATCGGATGGCCAAGCAAATCATGAGAGTGGGTTATTACTGGTTGACCCTAGAGAAAGACTGCATCAATTATGCCCGAAAATGCCATAAGTGTCAAATTTATGCAGACAAGATCAATGTCCCTCCAGTGCTACTTTATATCATGATGACCTCGTGGCCCTTCTCCATGTGGGGTATGGATGTGATTGGGTTGATCACTCCTAAAGCTTCCAATGGGCATCGCTTTATCTTGGCAGCAATCAACTATTTCACCAAATAGGTGGAGCCTGCCTCGTATGCTAATATTACTAGATCAACTGTTTGTAAGTTTGTCAAGCGGGACATCATCTGTAGATATGGACTCCTAAACCAAATCATCATAGATAATGCAAGCAACTTAATCAATAAAATGATGCAAGTGGTCTACTTTCAGTTTAAGAACCAGCATCATAATTTTGTCCCTTACCACTTAAAGATGAATGAGGCAGTTGAGGCAGCCAACAAAAACATCAAAAGAATAGTTGAAAAAATGTCTAAGACTTACAAAGACTACCATGAAAAGCTATTCTTTGCATTTCATGCCTATCAGACTTTAGTTCGGACTTCCATGGGCACTACCCTATTCTCCCTTATCTATGGGATGGAAGCTATATTGCCTATCAAAGTCAAGATCCCTTCTCTTAGAGTCTTGATGTAAACCAAACTTGAAAAGGCTAAATGGGTCAAGAATAGATACGACCAGCTCAACCTCATCGAAGAAAAATGCATGAAATCCATCCGCCATGGTCAAATGTATCAAAGATGCATGATCGAAGCCCACAACAAAAAAATGCACCCATGACAATTTCACCCAGATGAATTGGTATTAAAAAAGATCCTTCCAATTCATAAAGATGCACGGGGCAAGTGGACCCCTAATTAGGAAGAACCATATGTCATGAAGCAAGCCTTCTCTAAAGGGGCCCTAATCTTGTCAAACATGGATGGCCATGCCTTGCCCAACCTAGTCAACCCAGATTTTGTCAAGAAATATTAAATGTAAAGGGCAAAAAAAACATCTTTCAAAAAAAAGAGAAAAAAAACAAAAAAGAAAAACAAAAAAGGGTCTAGATGAAAATCCAAAAAGAGCATCTGGGCTGCCAACCTGACTACAGTTGAAAACCCACAAGGATGACTTAAGAAGATCAATTTTGATGGGGCATAAACTGAGAGCACCTCGAAGACAATGTAAAGTAATCTAGGGATCTTCCGAAGATCAGCTCATACTAGTCACATTTATTGTTTGAGAAAGATCCTAAAAAGCACCTAAAGAACATCCACGTCATGATTGTCAGAGGTATCTTTTGTCCAAAAGATCATCATTCTAGCTACCTTATCAATTACTTGTCAAATAGTACATCGAGTTGTATCTCTTTGCTATCATGAATAAATATTGCCTTGCTTCTTTTAAACCTCTGTACAATTCACATTGCACTTGTCATTTAACTGATAATGTTTGATAAATCAACTAAAATATGCATTAGGACATCTTGATATTACATTGAAAGGAAAAGAAAAGCACAGGGAACTTTGCTCGTGCCCTGAATGTCAAGATCATGAACTTCTCACATCTAAACACCCGTTCGACATGACCATACACCAAACTAATTCTTCCTTTCATAAGCCATATTTCAAGAAAAACCATTTTAAGCTAACCAAAAATCAATTTGTGCATTTTATTTGAATCCTATTAAAGCCAGAGACATGAACCTATTAATCAAACAATCACCAAATTGTTGACAATGCCTTTCAGTTGTCAAAAAAATAGTTGAGCCTGCCGAATCAGGAAATATCATAATCCAAATTCTTGAAAATAGGTGAATAACTCAACTATCAGAACATCACATCCCTAATGGAGCCAGGATAGTTCACAATGGCTACCTCTTGTGATAGATTTTATGTCAAATCCCCAATGGAACTGGGACAACCTACAATCCTTAGTGGAATTAGGAAAATTCCAATCCCTAGTTAAACTGGGATAGATCGTAATCCCTATTAGAGTCAGGATGACTTTCAAAAACTATGGCTATCTCCCGTATTAGACTTCACATCATGCAACCATGATAGCATTTCATATCATGCACTCACATTACCATCATACATCATCATTTTACAATATTACTTCAAGTTGGGTTTACTAAACCTCTAAGGAATTCCTGGTAAGAACTCTAAGCTTTGCAAACCAAGTGTCATTCAGGTAAGGTTCTTTTCTTCTCATCACCTCATGTCAAAACCTTTTTTATCAAGAAACTACTGTCAAAGTGCCAGTGTTAAGAAATTGTTGTCCAGAAACTATTGTCAAGAATTTTTGTCGAGAACACCTATCAGAAGCTTAGTCAAGAATCTTGTCAAAAACTAGTGTCAAAACTCTTTCATTAGGAAACTTTGTCATGAACTTCTATTAAAAAAATTGTATTAAAAGTTTTATACAAAAAAAACTTTGTCAAAATCTCTTGTAAAGCCCACAAGCCAGTGGCATCTTCCCAAAGCCCATAAGTCAGTGGCACATTATCAAAGCCCACAAGTCAGTGGCATATTATCAAAGCCCACAAGTCAGTCCCACTCTCTTCAAAGCCCACAAGTTAGTGGCACATTTTCAAATGCCACTAGTCAATGGCAACATGTTCAAAGCCCAAAAGTCAGTGGCACTTTTTCAAAGCCCACAAATTAATGGCATCCTTTTCAAACCCACAAATCAATGGCACCCTATTCAAAGCCCATAAGTAAGTGGCACCTTGTTCAAAGCCCACAAGTCAGTGGCATATTTTCAAAGCGTATAAGTTAGTGGCACTTTCTTCAAAGGCCACAAGTCAGTGACACCATTTTAAAGCCATAAGTTAGTGGCACACTTTTCAAAGCCCACAAGTCAGTGGCACCCTGTTCAATGCCCACAATTCAGTGGCACCTTATTCAAAGCCCACAAGTTAGTGGCACCCTTTTCAAAGCCCATAAGTCAGTGGCACCTTTTCAAAGCCCACAAGTCAGTGGCACCCTCTACAAAGCCCATAAATCAATGTTGCAATGTACCCCAAGGTGGATCCTTGTGGATTTATGGGTGCGTATGACTTAAAATATTTTCCTGACTTGAAAATGTCTTCTTGACTGAGACTATTCTTTGGAGTTGTGATGAGAACGAGAAAGTATAGATTCTTGACTTATGACACAGTGAGGAAGGACTATAAGACAAATCCTCATCTTATTAGTCTCATATGACCATCACAAAATGGCCAACGCTTGGAGTCGCCACTAATCATTTTGGGCTAGGCATGATCGGATGCCTATTGAAACCTATGTTTTGTGTTACGAAACTTAAAACATCAGTCTCATGGTCTACGTAATGCAAAGATTCACCATTTGGGTTCAGGAGTTGGTTACGCGTGATGAGGTATGAACCTCTTTGTGATGCCTGAAATCAGTACCTTATTAGCTATGTCTTATCTTAGTTTTGATTCTTTTGATCTTAACTTGTAATTATTTTGATATACCCCTTTTAGTGCATGAATCTTATAGAAATACAAATCCAGGTTTTGATGAAAAAGATTTAATCTCATATACGCCTTGGAGAGATGGGAAATATAGAGATTTTAAATAAAAATGACCTGTGGATTTTACTTTGAAAGTGAAATGTTTCACTTTGGGCACTGGAGAGATACTCACATGAAACATCACCTTTAATTTTATTTGGAAATGTTTTGAAAATATGAATGCACATAATCATCACAAAGAAATCATGTTAGTAAGACAAAAAATGAAGTAACCTGAAATGGATCATTCAATGCAATGATAAAGAAAAGGAATGGTCTATTGAAATTTATCTGGCAATTGGTATCGATTATTTGGGAAGAACAGAATCAATAATTTTTTAGATGCATCTGGGTTCCTTGATTAAATAAGATTTGTTTGACATGTTCATAGAAGTCTAGGAAGGAGAAAATTTCAATTAAAGTTGAAGGACAGGGTTGGAGTATCCCCGTGGATGACAAATAATTTTCACAAAGAAAGTTTCTTTTAATCTTAACAATTTTGAAAAGCGGGGTTGGAGTATCCCCTCGGAAGGTCGGGGTTGGAGTATCCTCGTGAATGACAAAACTTCATGATTCAGAAAATTGGTGAGCATTTGATAATTTTTGGCAAAAATATTTACTGTGAATGAGGATGATAAAGATGTAAAATATGTTTGTGCCTTGATATGAGCTTGTGGGATGTTAAAGTATGTTCTCGAGTCTGATCAGGGTGATACGGAGACATGCAAATGTCTTGAGATGAAATTCGGGAAAACAACTTATTTTGACTATAACCAAAAACGGGGACAGCATTGCGCTATCCTGCTTCCCGAATTTATTCTAAATTGGTTTGAAGGATTTAGAAGGTGGACAAGACACCGCTAGAAAGGTGACTCAACGAGGATCATCCTAAAAATATTCCCATTATCCCGAAAAGTCACTTTCCAAGAGAACAAATTTTCAAATTTGGATCAATTTTGCTGCTGGCAGAGCATACGATGAACAAGGTGTGTCAAACTTTGAAAAATCATTTTGGACTTATTTGGTATCAGGAAATTGCAAGTGATACCTTTCTGAAAAGGGAATTTCATGAATATTTTAAGAAAAATGTTTGAAAAATTTGGAAAAATCATTTAGTGGGTTTGAAATGGCCAACCAGAATACATGTCCGGATTCCAGAGGTTCTGGACAGTTTAGATTTGAAAAATCATAACTTTCTCATCCGGACTGATCCGGAGATAAACAAGACCTCGTTTTAAAGGTATTTTGACACACTTTCTGACAAAAATATCAAAAAATTCACTGAAAATCATTTTGGATTTTAAAATGATTTTTCAATTTGTAACAACAATGCTGCCAGCGAGGGACAAGGCAAAGCAGGGGCTATTTCTCATTTTTTATGTCTACGGGTCCAAACTCGAGTCATTGACGTTCAAATGTCTATGACTGAAGGGAAAGAGTGGCATAAGCATCACAAACTCATTTGCACAGCCCCAGAGTAGTTTGGGACAATGAAACAGCCCGTTGATTATATCACTCAAGGTTTTGATTTAAGAAAAAAAAGGCACAAACATTTAGGGAATGATTGTAAGACCATTTTCATTTCAAAATCAGAAGATTTAAGTTTGTTTAACCTAGATCCCAAATCTAGAAATCTTAATTTTTTCGAAGATATTTTGCTAGCTTTAAGGAAAATGCTAAGTTTATGCTAATCCTCATTGGTTGAGGTTAACATGCTTGGCTTGGGTGGTTTCAAAAAACAGTTTTCATCTGCCATCAAATATGCATTTTGACAAAAACATACAAGGGGATGGCACATAACATGAATGGGGATGCTAATTTTACTGATGGCCTAGACAAAGAAAGGGTTATGCACTTTGACAAGAAAATGTTATGGATGCTGAAAATGACAATGATTCATGCAAGTTAATGTGTAAATGTGCTTGAAATGTGTTAGACTAATGATTCATACATAGATTAAGGATAACAAGATGCATGGACATGGCATAAAATGTATGAGCAAGAGATATCAAACTAATGAGGATGAAATAAGGCATTTTGCACATAAAAAGGAGCATTAAAGCATCCAAATCCTAAACTACCATAACCAAAGCCATAATAATGCATGATAATCCTAAAAGGGTGATGGAAACATGGAGAGCTCACTATAATGATGAAGATGCTAGAAAAATAGAAAATGCAAGTGATAGAGCAAGAAGTTATACCAACAAAACTTCACTTCTTGGCCAAATGATTTAAGCAGTAGAGATGGCTTGAATTTTTATCTTTTCCTTGTTGTTAATAAGCAAGCAAAAGAGAAAAATGATGAGGTTTTGGTTCTGGTATGGATAAGGGTGATTTTTGGAGTGTGTAGTGGATGAAAGTAAGAGTTTTGGGTTGTTTTTGGGTGGTGGGTGAAGAGCTACGAGATTTGGATCTCTTGGTGTCTGAGCGTGTTTTTGGAAGTGTAAATAACCTGGAATCTAACCTTTTTTAGCTGAGATAGAAGTGGTCCATTTATACCAGCATTTTGGAGCCAATTTGGAGGTGTTTTTGGCCATTTCTC
>JBBYHK010325303.1:0-25777 GCA_038382065.1 Adansonia grandidieri | reverse complement strand
TTATACATTTAGGTATAATCAATTATACATTTAGTTATAATCATTTGTACATTTCGATATCCTCACACATATATCAAAACATGTATACACATTTAATTATTTTTTTTATATATTAATTCGAGATAAATATAAATTTTTATTTTTATTATTTTTTAACACATATAGGAGAATCGACTCTCCCCTTATGCAGTAGAGAAAAGTGACGGCAGACAAAAAAAAAAAAGAGATAAATAGGTAATTATTTTCTCTGTTTTAATAATTTAAATAACTATTATTTCTTTTTTAAAATTATTCTTTTACTTTTACCTTATATTTAATAATAATTTATTGGTGTCACTTTTTTTAAATTCTCCTAACATTTTGGGATTTTATTTCTTACCGTGCGTAGCTGTTTTCCATTTACTCCTCATCTTATCATACACGTGTGACGTAGGGTAAAATATTTGATTCTTTAATTTTTATTAATTTTATAATTATTTTTAATAAATAATATTATTATTTTTAATATTATAATAAATTAAAAATAAAATTAATATTATAAAAAATAATATCTCACTTGCAATTTGAATTATAATGTTTGTTACGATTATTCATAATTAGGTACTTTAAAGTTTAAATTAAACTTTACCTTTGTTACCTGCATAGTCCATGAGTTAACGATTAATAATATCTCATTTTTTAATCTAATTAAATGAAAAAAAAAGAGATAAAAGTGATTAATAAAATGACGAATATGCAATAAAATACAAAAAAAAAAGATATATTAAAGAAGAATCCGAACCCAACCCGAACCCGAACCCAAATCAACCCGAACCCGAAATGGCCCGCACCTGAATCAGCCCGAACCCGAAATGGCCCGAACCCAAAATTACCTATCCCGAACTCGCCTGAACCCACCTAATTGCCACCTCTACTTTATGGTTTCCAAGTTGGAATGCAACTTTACTTTAAAGTAGTTTCTTTCTCAGCGATTTCTTAGCAGTTGTGCATGTGGTTGCTATTTGGCGATTCCAAATTGCTTCGATCTCTTTAATATATTTTGCATGAAACTTTTGTTAGCTTATGCAAAATAAACAAACGATTAAAGCGATACTATGATAAAATTAAGTAAATTAGGAAATCACGAAACAAATATACATGTTATCGGAAATCCAAAATATCGAATATTACACAACCAAGTCAAGGTTGAACCTTTGACCTTAAGACATTTATTATCCACCACAAGTATGCTTGACAGAATTTGCAACACGTCTCCCAGGTCTCCTCGATCATGTTGCGATTGTTGGCACTTACAAGCACAACTCCATGAACTAAAGACGATGAAATTCTATCTCTAATGAATATAGGAATAAAGAGGAGTAGAGGAAATGAAGATGATTTTTTGTGTGTTTTTCCTTCTCTAGTTTTACACATATTTATAAGTTTTAAACATAATCTAATAAGATTTACAAAGATAAAATCTTTTTTCAAATTTTAAAATTTAAATTCTAAAATCTGGATAATATAACAATTTAAATTTTAAAATTTAAATTTCAGATGATAATTTAAAATTCAAACAGAATATCTTATCTAAATTAAATACTCTTCCTTTTCAAGTAGGTATTATAAAAACAATTTCTCATTCACTTCGAATATCAATCGTGTATCGTATTTATACACCATGTATACATATAAATTATCCTTATTGATATCCAATGGCTTTTCCTATGATTTGGAGTTTACCAAAGGCCTCGTTTGATAGTTGATTTGAGATTTGTTCAAAATATTTGAACTTTAAAGCGCTTAAAATTTTCAACTTCCTTGCAATTTTTTTTTTTTTTTCGAGAGAACATTACTGTATTCTTTGTACATGGAATGAGCAATCGGTGACTCATGATATCTATTCTAGACTATATCTAAATTCAGTACTTAATTTTCAGTAACATACTAAATAATTTTTATAGTGTAAATTTAATGCTAAAAATTCAATATTTAATTTTGCGCCATTTAACTTTTTTAAATTATAAAGCACCACCTTAACTAATTATCTTACTCTTCATGCATGAATTATCCCAAAGAATCCAACATCTTCCGTTCACGCTTGATAGAAGGTCATCTTTCCAATGTCTTGAACCGTTCCAATGTCAATTAATGAATCTTGCGACAGCTAAATTCACTTGAATTTTGGATAATCTATACTAGGAACTCGATAAAGCCAGCATAGGGACATCAATCCTTGGAAATAAAGTGTCTCGTATGTCCAGACTAATTTGATCATATCAGATTGATAATCTCAAATACCACTGTACTCATGCTTCAACCTTTTCTTACGTTACATCTTATTGACGATACGCAAAGGAGGATCAGCTAGTCCAGGTCACGCGGATATATACGAGATAAAAAAATGTTAGAAGGGCAATAAAAGGCAATAAAAAATGTTCAAGTATTTCAATACTTTAAGTCACTAGAAGTTAAAGTAAAAGGCAATAAAACAAGTACATAGTAAATCATCAGTTAAGGACTTTTGGTCGATCTTTTTACCTTTTATACTTACATGTGCACTTACGACTGACATGTCTTTAGATGGGCTGTGCTTGTAACCTTTATCTACTACGAATGGGCTTAAATCCATGGCTGGCCCAGGCCCACATAGGTAGATATAACACATCTTATATTCACAACTATGCCATAGCTCCAAAAATGACATAATGAGTTGACCTTGAATGTAGTGCATTGCGATATGAAATAGTCTTTCTTTCAAAGTCATACCCTGTTGTTTAAAAAACGAACATTGCTTTCTAAATAATGTCCCATATGACTTAATGATATCTGCTCTTAAGCAACGTTCCGAAGTAGCAAACCATTTCTCCCCTTATGACATTGTCCAACTACGTCCCTTCAAACACGACTATAACATAAAATTCGTAAACACGTAAACACGAAAGTGTCGTGATATATGGGAGTTTATACGATGAGTACGCTGGACATGAATAGTACATTAAATTAATGGATTGACCAATAATGTAAAGAAAAACTAGAGAGTACTAGATAAAATATGAACCAATGATTAATAAGTAATGACTTTTTACATGTGTCTGTTTGAGATCCATGACATAATGTATAAACTGGAGCCGAATAAAAGTCTTATAATTTGCGGTCTTGCGCGCTAATTGACGGTTGTTTGCCTTGCCTTATTTTTCTTGCGTTTTGATAACTTCCTTTTGATGACCCTGGTAGGGTTGACTTTTCAAACTTCGTGATCATAGGGGGTAGGAGTCAGAATTTTGCGATCAAATAAATAACGATGAAGAAAATGGGCGGATCAAACTAACGATTAATTAAACTTGTACCTACTTTTCTAGAAATTGATCATGACTAAGATAATAATATTAATATATACACACAGATGAGACTGGAGATTTCCGAGAATTTATGCAGTAGAGCCTATCGCAGAATAAAGAAATATAGAATTTTTCCACACGAAGCAGGTGAATTAGGTAAATACCAAATTAACACTGTGTTTTTGTTTATTCAAGCGCAGTTCTTTTTCCATTTGAGATTTTGTTTTCTTTCTTAATCTAATGTCATTTAGATTTCCCAAGAATTGTTTGATATGTTATACTTTTGGCAGATCTTATACCTAATTTTCGTTTTCCAGATATGAAGATATTTACTAGAATTGTTTACTATTAGCTTAGAGATTTGAATTGTAATCACAAACTTATTTTAGTTGTGTCATATTTATCGTAGTGATAAACAGAAAATATTGGTGAGAAGTTTCAAGCAAAAATACATTCACATTGAGATTTAGACAGAATAAATCATATAAATAATTGATAATATTTAATGTGGTTCAACGTCATTTGCTTACATATATAAGAAAAATCCATTATAATACCGAGATTACAAAAAGTATAAAATATTCACACAACAAATACTAAAACTTATTTGAGTCCTCCATATTTCTAGAGCTTAAACATATGGAATACAATTTATTCCGTTAACTAGCTATTTTACTAAATTACTCCTTAAAAACCCATCTTTTAAAATGAGATTCCATAATTTTTACATCTTTCATAATTTTAAAGGTCAACCCAGACTCTATATTTATAGTCTTTTTACTTGATCAGCATGAATTTTCATTCATTAATACTTTTTTCCTATTAAGAATATTTATTTATGAAATAACCTTAACTGTCAAGTAGTTTTCTATTAATAGATTTTTGCTACAATTCAAACACATTCTCAATTTGAGCTTGTTTCAATTACCTATCGGTCACAATAACTATAATGAATATTGATGATAAAAAAAATTAAAACCATAAAATAATAATAATAACAGTATCTTTCAATCTTTAAGGGATACTTAGCCAATAAGTTTGGGACTACTTTTAGGCAAAGGAAAAACTCATCTTTCTCGGTCGTTCTTTTTCCTTTGTGGTTTAGATTTACAATTAAGATTTCAATAAACAAAATGCATATCCATAAAAGTAGACAAACGCTTTAAGAGAGTCTACATCACAGTTACGAGAAAATAGGTATGAATCCATTGGCGACACGATTATGAAATTGTAGTAGATAGACTTAATTGGTATTTTTTATATCGTGATACACTTTGAAACAATTATTTAGTGGTTAATAATATTTTTTTTTAAATTATAATGCTGATTTTAAATAATTTTATTCCAACAAAAATAATTATATATTTCTAAATTATATTATAATCAAATAACCAAAAGCCCCAAAAAAACTCATAACAGAGCTCACAATCCTTCTGCTTTTTGCAATCTAAGGTTATTTAAGATCTTCAGTACAATGCATTCTATTACACATTGTATTGGACAGAATCTGAAGTATAGGGGATTCCAATCCCTGAGCACGTTAGCTTGTGCCCTTGGTTTAAGGAGGTTGATGAAGATTGCTCTTACGTTCTTGTTTACTTGCCTATGGGTCTATAATCTCTTTTGTTTTTCTTTTTCTTGGTGGAATGTTTACTTCCTTCTTCAATGGTTTGAGGTTCCTTTCGTTAGAATGATTAAATTTTGGTGGTTTGCATCGGCGGTAGTTTCCCTTTGGTCAACATGTCTTGCAAGAAAAGAGTGTCTTTGAGAATTAAAAAAGGAAGCAAGAAGAGATCTCATTTGTTATAAAATTGAGGACTTTAGATTGGATTAATGTCGTTGATAATTCGGTTTTGATTTTGGTTCCGATTAGGGAGATATCCTATGGGATTGTTTCGTTCTCTTTCACAACTTTTTGCCTCTTGGTCACCTCCATGTCTCGGAAATCCAAATTTTAATGTGGATGATGTAGCAAACGGGTTGCCCGTTCTAGTAGGTTGTGAGGGTGTAACTCCCTATGAATGATAATCATGCTTTGTAGGATGCCATTTGGTTTTGGGGATGCGACTTTGATCTGATAATATGTTTCAAGATTTACAAGAAAAAGCTTTTATTGTGGCTTATATTTAGCTGGAAGATCATTGGGAAGTGCATGTATAATGGCTTTATTGCAATTGACATGAAGGATATGGTTATGGAGTTGCTATTAAGTCAGGATTGGTATCTTTGGTATTCATTGCGCGTAATTTCTTAGTCCATATTGTATTTCATCTTGATTTCTGCTGCAATTAGGGTGTGATTTTCTTATTTCTTATTTTTTTCCCCCATTTCGGCCTTTAATAAACGTCCGCCTAGCCGGGAAAAAAAAACAGAATATTGGTTGTGGACACCCCCCCCCCCCGCCCCCGCCAAAGAAAAGGCTTAAAGCTAACTTTTATGGAAGCCCTAATTCTTATTGTAATTTTGTTTGCTTGGATCTTGGGCTACCTGCGGAACTCAATTTTTTGGGTCCAATTCGCCACGGGCTTGCTCCGGGACCGTAAATGACCTGCAAAATGGTTCTCACAAATTGGTTTGTGGCTCTAAAGAGGCGAGCGAATTTGGTTTGTAAGTATGGTGCATATATGACAATAAATTAAGTACTAAAATTTTGGTATTTTAAATGTTGCACTACTGGATTTATACTGTAAAATCTGTTTAGTATGGAGTAGAAAATGTAAATAAAATTTTAATTATTAGAAACATACAGTGGTAATTTTTATAAAGATTTCACATTTTACACAGAAACATTCAAAAACTTCATCTAATTATTGAGGACCAAAAACGAGAAGTCGCTATTAAATTTTTATTCTTTCTCAACAGGAGACTAATTGCGACTGATCGAAAGTTGTAATTAAGGGGTTGATTATCTTATGTTATATTTATATATTTATCCCTTGCTACACAGAAAAGCAGCTTGCTTGAACTGAACTGAACTTAAGCACCGTGCGTAACTAGAGCTAATTACTACCGTTCCTTGCTTTATTTTGCTATGACTTCACTGCAATTTAACAAAGAAATAGAATGGTTAAAATTAACGTTAATTATATGATAATAATTAACAAAATGTATTGTAATTGAATGTTAACATATGCATGCATTTTTATTTGGGGGTTAAAAAGGGAACTAACCGGAGAATATGAGTAAGAGCAGCAGCTTTAGTGAAATTGTTGTTCTCTCTTGCTTTGAGGATTTGGAACATAAGATAAAGTCGAAGTTGCGTGTTGAGAGCTTGTCGTGCTATAAAATCAGTCTGTTTTCGGAGTTTTTGACATTCAAACTCTATCATTTCAAACTTTTGTTTGACTTCTCTTTGCCCATTTCTTATGCTTTGCTGTTGCTTGCTTATCTCCTCCATCTCATCTTTCACCTTTTCCATCTTCATTTTTATTGATTTTTCTTTGGCTCTTCTTCTCTTCCTACACAACTTTAAAATGAGGAAAAAAAAATGCATAAAATTAATTACTTAATGAATTAAAGTATTTTGCATAGTAACTAAAATCAACCTTGAATAACAATTCATAAAATTGGCATTAAATTAATCAGCGTACTAGGTAAAATGATAAAAGAAATGTATTTTAATATATTATTCGTAGCAGGCAAACAAATTAAATTAAAGAAGATAAATTAAAATGAATACCAAATGCTTCCTTCGCGAAAATATACATCTTTTGGACATTAACAGCAGAGATTTCCTGATGCCAATGGTTTTGGGAGGACTCTGCATCCTGGCCTGACCTGTTAACAAATCAGAGTGATCGTAAAATATGTAAGCCCTGATTCCGATGATCTTCTTAGCCCCATTCATCATGCATTTATACCTATACACTAAATATCTAAGAAATTACTTGGTAGTTTTGTATGTCTTCCCGTGGGAATAAATTTCCAGCAGCTGATTCATTGGAGCCACCAACTAATGTTTGAAGAATAGAATGAGATGCTGACTTTAACTAACACATCTATCGCTTCATTTCTTTCGAGTGATTGTGCTCAACTTAAGTCTATCGCACGATTTTTTTTTTTTTCTTTTTGGACGAGCGGTAAGCTATGTTGAAAATGCTTAACAATCTATAACATATATAAAAGCACAAACGGAAAAAATCTATTTTTTTTTAAAAAAATAATAATATTATAATAATAAATTAAGAAAAAAAAAGATATGTTTAGAATTGAACTTAAATTTAACGTGTCATTTTCATGCATTCTAGCCACTAAGCCAAAAGGATATTGACAAAAAAGTTCTTTAAACTAAAAAAAATGGTGATTGTTGTTAGCTCTATTTCTAAAATTGATGTTATAAATATTTTAATTATAAATAAGATTTATCTAATTTATAAATAAGAAATTTGATTTTATTAAAATACTTTTGTTAAATAGATTAATTTAATAATAAATTATTATTGTAAACCATATTTTTATTATAGATAAGATTTATATAATTTATAAGTAACTAGTTCACTTTCATTAAAACATTTTTGTTAAATAAATTAATTTGGTAATAAATAGAAAAACTAAAATTATATGAAATTGCTTTATCTTAGAAGTTTCAAATTTTCAATAATCTTAAAAGTAAATCATTTAATTTTATAGAAGTAAAATGGAATTATATTCAAATAGAAATAATTAAAAAAGAATTCAAATTTACATTAAATTTTTTAATTAATTTTATATTAATATTAAAACAAATAAATTTTATAATAATTTGATATAATTTGCACATGAAAGAAACTTTACATAATGCAAATTTAGTTAATACATATTTTGTTAGTTTTATTTATAAAATTATATATTTTTTAAAAAATAGATAAACCATCAAATATTCACATGCAAAAGCATCTGATAACAAATACTAGTTTATGTAAAAGCATGAATGTAAAAGATTTTTGAACTAGAGAAAATATTTATAAGTATTTAATATATTTTTAAATTATCATTGTAAATATTTTTTATTGCTAATAAAATTTATCTAATATATAAATAAGAATAGTAAAAGCCATTCATTATATATAATTTATGTAAATAAAAGAAATTAAATTTTACAAAAAAGTTATTTTATTTTCATAGTTTAGTTTTTTATTGTTTAAAATATAAATGAATTTATTTGATAAAATTTTTTTAAAAAACTTAAAATTTATATTGACTTTTTTTCATAAATTTTAATTTTATATTAAAATTAATAATAATAAAGTTAACTTTTTGAATACTAAACACAATTTACTTGTGAATGCATTTAATTTTAATTATTTGTAAAATATACAACAATATGATTTCAAAATAAATAAAATAATGAATGTTTACATATGACATCTATGATAACAAATATTAGTATTATAAGTGTACGAATTTGAAGAATCTTTTAAATTAACAAGAAACCTATTGTTGTCTATTATATTATTAATTTACCATTTAAAATTTTTTTTGTTATTAATAAAATTTATCTAAAATAAAAGGTAGAAATCTAGTTTTATTAAAATACTTTTGTTCAATGGATTAATTTGATTAATAAATAAAAATTAAAGTTTATATGAAGTTGCTTTATCTCAAAAGTTTAAAATTTTCACCTATCTTAAAAAGTAAATAATTTTATTTAATATGAATAAAAAATTAACTCTTGCATTAAATTTTTTTGGTTCATAATTAATTTTTCATTGATTTTGAAAATAATATTTATAATAATTTGATATAATTTGCATATAAAATAAATTTTACCAAATTTTATTAATATAACCATAATTAATTTTGTTTATTTTAAAAATATATGATAATATATTCAAGAATAAATAAAATAACAAACTTTCACATGCAAATGCATATGATAATACTAGTATATACATAAACCATGAAATAAGTTAGTATTTAAATAGGAAATTGGAATAGAAATTATTAAACTTAAAAAACACACACATGAAAACAGCTTCAGCACGCTGTTTTAAAATTTCTTCTTATAATCATATTAGAAACTCTATACATTTTCCTATAAGTTCAAGAATACCCAAAAAGAAAAAGAAAAAGAAAAAGAAAAACTATGTTTTCAATGTGTTTTATTCTATTATTATTAATACTGTGAAAATGGACCATAATCAGGGACAGAAATAAGCTTAAAATTTTCAGCGTACCCTTAGCCTGTCTCAAGAATGAAAAACCTTTTACTCCACCTAAATTTTTAATTTCATTTTAATAATACCGATGTAAATTCAAGCATTTATATTCATTAATTTTCAATGCATTTCATTACTAAAAAAACTCACAGAAAGATATCAAATACAGCTATCAATACCAAGACTATTCTTTGTTAAGTGATCTGTTTTAAGTATTAAATATTAGAATAATTTATTAGTTCCATCATGCATGTCGCTGTTAAATGACGGTGGCAAAACTAGGTGCTGCTTTTTAGTATGTTATTTATTGGATAGAATTAAGTTTAATTTTTAGCCGAAGAATTCTATATGATGTTTGCTTGCTATGGAGTTTGGGGATAACCTCGAACCCCAAAGTAAGAACTACAAAGCCCATTAAGGATAGAAGTGCAGCTGAGATTACTTAATTAGTCAACCACCTAAAAAATAAGAATCAAAGAATCAAAACCAGTGGCTCCAACAATTCTCTAATAAAAAATTGTGGGCCCACTGATTGTGTGTGGTACTGCGAACATACCATATATTGTTTATCAAGCATTTCGATATAGCTGCCATTAGATTTAACCTTCCAATTCATCGGATTGGATCGATTTTAGTTTGAATTAATTTAAATTAAATTAATTTAAAATTTAAAATTTTAAAGTATTTTAGTTTTGAGTTTTTTTTTTTTTAAATCGGTTTACGTCGGTATTTTATTATTTTGGGTTTGAGTCATATAGGTTTCAAGTTATGTTGAGTTCAAGTCATTTTGGGTTTGAATCAATCAAGTTTAACACTAGGGTTAAAGCCATTATGGGCTCGGATCAATCGAGTTTAACACTCGAATTAATCAGATTCAGATCAATCAGGTTTAACACTCAGGTTTATCAAGTTTAGTTATTTCAGGTTAATTACTTAGGTTATTTTAGATTCGGGTTATTTCATATTCAAGTCATTCTAGATTCGAGTTATTTTGGGTTTGAGTCATTTTTAAGTTCAGGTTGATCAGTTTCGTGCTGTGAACTTTTTTTAATTAAATCAGGTTGAATCAGGTTTGAGTTTAAGTGGGTTGATAAAGTTTTTTAAGTTTGAATCACAGTTGAAAGTCTACATTAGCTGACAAGTCTACATTACATTAGATTAACTTGCACATCTGTCCTTTGCTCACCCACATTCTAAGTAGTAGATTTGTTATTATCATATGTGTTTGCACGTGAATGCTCCTTAATTTATTTGCTTTTAAATATATAGTTGTATATTTTAAAATTAAATAAAATTAATAAATTTTATAATAATTAAATTTTGTATTAACATTTAAAGTTTATTGTTTTCTATATTAAGGCAAAATTAATTATGAAGATAAAATATTCAATATAAATGTTAATTCTTTTTTATTTATTTTCAAATAAATTAATTTACATTTTAAGGTTAGTGAAAAAATTAAACTTTTAAAATAAATTAACTTCATATAAACTCTTACTTTTTTCATTTATTATCAAATTAATGCTTTTAAAAATGTATTTGAGTAAATTTTATTAATAATATAAAAATATTTATAATAGCAATTTTATTAATTAAACTCCATTTGTAAAAATGATGATGTTGCTAATATTGACCAATGAAAATGCATCATGTCTCATGTTATTTAATTTTTTTTAAGAAAATAGAAATCAATTTTAAAAGTAAAAATTAAAAAAAAAATCTAATTTTCGTTAAATTTTTTACTTGTGAAAAGAAAAATATCTCCTTTTTAAACATTTTATTTTTAAAATTTAAAATTTAAAATTAAAACTGAAAAAGAAAAAAAATTTGCTTATAATTTTTAAATAAAATTGGAGAGAAAGATGGAAATATGAGTTGGGGGAGAGAGAAGGGATAGGGAAGAGAAAGGAAAAGGGACGGGCAAAGGGAGCCGAGCAATTAGAGGTCAGAACAAGCCAAGTGGATTAATGTTTATTTTTATTAAATAAAATAAGTTGATAAGATTAATGCAAGATAATCAGATTTTTTTTGATATGAAATAAATTGATGAGGCTTTCTTCTAATATGAAATAACTTTATAAGACTAATGCATGAGAATCAGATACTTTTTATATGAAATAAATTGACGAGACTAATACATGCAATAAGATTTTTTCTAATATGAAATAAGTTGATAAGACTAATGCATGGGAATAAGATTCTTTCTTATATGAAATAAGTTAATGAGACTAATGCATGAGAAAGGCTATTTCTGTTGATATGAAATAAGTTGATGAGACTTATGTTGATCAGATTTCTTTTATTATTAAATAAGTTGATCAGACTAATGCATGAGAATCAGACTCCTTCTGACATCATCTTTAGTGATGAGACTAATGCATGGATTGTAAATGTCAGACTGTAAAGATTAGACTAATGCATGGGACAAATTCAGACCTTTTGAATGGGAAAATAATCTTGTTGACTATGTTGCATTATAAATATGAGTTCATCATTGTTATTTTTATTGTCATTTTCATTCTTAGTTGCTATTATTTTTTTCTCAGTTTAGTGATAGTGTTTCTTTATTCTCCTCTTTTGTTTTCTTAGTCTTCAATTGTTAGCATTTTGTTTAGAGTTTTTTTCATCTTATGAACATGAGTAATAGATTTGTTGCACTTGTCTATTTTAATGGAGAAATTGTCAACAATGAAGAAGGTGTTACCTTTCAAAATGACTATCCTAAAACTATTAGTATTAATGAAAACATTACAATAGAGGAATTGAAGATAAAAATTGGTACAAAAATCAGAGCTACAAGCAGAACTAAAGTATCAGATATCAAGTATAGGCTTTCTATTTCCATGGGAGAAGGATGCTTTCGATATAGGACATTCCCACTCAAAGATGATGATGATGTCATATGCATGTTTGATGTTTATCAGCAATTTCCTAATGTCGGTGTAATTGATTTATATGCCAACCTTGAGGATGTACATCACGATGCTGAAGCTTCATACATGCCTACTGTAGATGCGCATATGTCATGGCCGTTTGAGAATCTTGACTATCAATCTCCTCCAAATGCACAAGTGGTGATGAACAATTTGTATGAATCTTTTCATTATTCATATGTGTCATCAATAGTTCCTAGAGGTGAAGATGATAAGCCAAACAACTTTATAATGATAGACTTTCTAATTAAAGGTGTTGAAAAGGAATATGGAGGGCCGAGTTCATTTGCTGCTAATCCTGAAGTGTCATATGGAGCCTATGGTAATTATGTTGGTGACTTTAGTGAGCCTAAAGAGTATGTTGAAGCTAATGATGGTGATGACAACCGTGATCCATGCCTAGATATCGGTGGTGATATTAACACTTTTCATTTGTCATCTACTAGTGGAGCTAGCGATCTTCTTCATCAATATGAGCCACCTTTTCATATGCGTACCCTCGATTTGGATGCAATGCATGTAGCAGAATTTCCAGAATATGCTTAAACATTAAAGTTTCAAACAAGCTGAAATCCATCTAGTGGTGAGCTCTACATTGGAATGCAATTTGCAATAAAAGAGGTCGTGATTTCTATTATAAAGCACTACAATATCAAGAACTCTATAGATTACAAAGTAGTAGAAGCCTCGTCGATCAAATATCATGAGCAGTGTACAATGTATGGAGCAGGTTGCAACTAGAGTATAAAGGCAAGATTATCGAAGAAGACACAAGTATAAAAGATTAGAAAGTATAACGGGCCTCATACTTGTGCATCTAGGGGTATTTCACAAGATCACATGAAACTAGATTCCAACATAATATGTTCATGCATTTTGTCCTTGGTACAAGCAAATCTAGCCATTTCTATTTTAGTTTTGGTTGCTGAGATACGAAATAGATATGGATACATGACCTCCTATAGGAAAGCGTGGATAGCGAAGCAAAAGATAATTGTTCGACTATATGAAGATTGGGATAAATCATACAATGATCTCCCAAAATGGTTGGGTGCAATGCAATATTTTGTTCCTGGCACAATAGTGAAATTACAAACTACACCTGCATACCATGATCATCGAATGGTGCAAACTATGAGTATTTTCCATCAACTTTTTTAGACATTCAAGTCTTGTTTTGAAGGCTTTCCCTTCTGTAAACTTGTTATCCAAGTAGACGGTACATTCTTATATGAAAAATGCAAAGGAACATTACTGTTAGCTATTGCATAAGATGGCAATCAAAATATAGTACCAATTGCCTTTGACATTGCAAAGGGTGAGACAAATGAGGCATGGTCATTTTTTCTTAGTAACTTATGTAGATATGTTATTACACAACCTGGTATATGCTTAATATCTGATTGACATGAATCCATAAAATCTGTGATCAGAGACTCAGGTAGTGCACGAAAACCTCCACATGCATATTCTGTGTACTGCATTCGACATATTATAGCCAACTTCATGAGGAGGTTTAACAATAAGGAGTTGCATCGACAAGTTGTTAATATGGGTATGTAATCGTATTTATAATTATTTACTCTCTTACAATCTTATCAATTTTAATGTTTATCTATAAGTTGTTAATAAATCCAAAAATTATCATTTTATTTTTTCAGCATACGAGTTGCGATGACCACATTTTTAGTGGCAGTATGAAAATCTTCTTGAGGAGAATGCAGAAGCAGCTGATTAGATCAATAGGATCCCACGGGAGAAGTGGGCACAATCATATGATGAAGGAAGACGATATGGACATATGACGACAAACTTGGCCGAATGTATAAATTCGATGTTAAAGGGGACTTGTCATCTTCCCATAACCACTTTAGTGAAAGCCATATATTTTAGATTAGCAAAACTATTTTGGGTGATGTGGAATAAGCAGATTGCAATGATGGCAACCGGGCACAGTTATTGTGAAACAGTCACAAATGCCATGCAAGAAAATCAAAGAAAAGTTAACTCACACCTTGTTCGTGGGTTTACATGAACAAATCAATCTTTCTTGGTTAAAGAGTTAGAAAACCCCCAAGAGGGAGTTGTGGCTTCGACATACAAAGTAAATCTTAATGAGAGGTGGTGTGACTGTGAGAAGTTTAAAGCACACAGGTACTCATGTTCACATGTTGTTGCTGCTTATGCTTATGTCCATATAGATTGCATGCTATATGTGGACAATGTTTATAGACTAGAGACTATAAACAATGTTTATCGACTTGAGTTCAGAGTTCCAACCTGTCAGGAATGAAGCTTATTGGCTGAAATATAATGGCCCACAACTGTGCCCTAATCCAGAAATACGGAGAGATCCCAAAGGTCGACCAAAATCAAGTCGAATTCATAATAAAATGGACTTTAGGGAGAGAGGCCAACCAAAGCGTTGTGGACTATGTAGGAATGAAGGCCATAGCCAGAAAAATTGTTCTTATCAAGTCGGCACTTCGAGGGAAAGTTCGCATCATTAATTATCAGTTTTTATTTATGATTATATTACGTATAATTAACTGTTTGTATCTGTAAAATTTATCACTTTCAATTTCATGATGTAAATGTTATTTTTTTAATGAAATGCAATTAAAGTTATTTTTTATTTATCTTAGAACATAAATGATAGAAACACATATTATAGAAAATAATATAATTACTATAGGAAATTAATATTTATAATATAATGATAATACAACCATATATTATTAGAATTTATTATAATATAATTATTATTATAAAATATCTTCAACATATAGTTATTAATTATTGTAATATATAATAATGATATAATACACTGAACATGTAACCTCATAATTATTCTAATATATATTATATCAATGTAATAACAATAACAAAATAATTATTATTAATTATCTTCCAACATAAGAAACGTAAAAAAAATTTACAATACAAATGTATAACATTTACAGCATTGTATAACTGCATAACTGTATAATATAATTGTAAAACTATATAACTATATAATTGTATAATACAAGTCTCTTATACAAGTTTATATCTATTGATGGAGAGCCCTATTGTGCGATGTAGAACAACAATGCAGGGCTCTCTTATTACATGGTGGCAATACTCTTCGTTCAACATTTTCATTTTCATTGCCACATACGCCCTGAGTTTGACATCTTTGGGCTTTTACTTCCACCATTAGTGCTTCTTTTTTAATGGCTTCTTCCTGAGTTAGCATAGAATCCCTATGTTCACTTATAACCCTATTAATGTCCACCATATCAAAAAACCTTAACCCATTACTAGAGGAAGCAGTACGTGGTGGGTCTAAAATAGAAAGGGTACCACTATCCAAGAGGGTTCCAAACCAATATATGCTAGACATATATACTGCGGCTGACATACGAGTCAAAAGGTTGGCATCTAACCTACTGGTGGGTGGCTCTAGCCAATAGCACCTATCATCATCATCCTAACCATGATTGAATGAATATCTACGACTGGATGATACCCCAAGATCACACTTTGGTTCAGGATGACTGAAGGACATCCTAGGTGCATTGGTATCATGAACCTTTGCTGAAATAGGTTGATTCATCCTCCGACTAATTCCATACTGTCAAGTATGCTTGTGAAGCTCCATAGGAGGGTATTGATTTGAAGTTTGTTGATCATGTGACCTATTTCTCACATCCTGAAGTCCCGACAATGGGAAAATAAATGGTTGGCCTTGAATATAAAATCATCCAATGTATTCATCTGATGGTGAGAAATTTGTTATACACAATTTCAGGACCCTAAACAATTCGTCGAGAACTTTTTTTCCAAAATCGGATCTAGTTTGAATGCCTTTCAACCTAATTTTCTGCATGATTATCGTGTATGTCAACTCTGTGAACTTCGTCAAGGTTCACAGGTGGTAGGGGGATTGCTTGTTGCAGCCCAAACTGACATAAGACATTATCCGCCTGGTGCCATTCCACAATCTGAAAACATATTAATGCTTTGTTTGCTCTCCAGATGTGGCTGTTTTGGAAGGCTTCTGATGGGAGCCATTCCACAATTTCATCTGCAATATATAGCTTCTATAGAAACTGTGAAGAAATAGACAAAAATTATTACTGATCATATACAATAAGTTAGCTTAAACATGCATGTACTTAAGGTAAACTATTACAAAATTTACCCTATTATGTCTAATGCGATCCAATTGGACTCTAATGCTTTTTACATCCGTAGTTGTATGATTAAACTGCCTCGGATTACACTATCTGTTCAAATACATATAAAATATGAATAACTCGCATGCAAATGCAAGTTCTCCAAGAATAAATTTAATATTTATATTTATTACCTTAACGCAAGGGGATATACATAATTTTTTCTAACCATCGTTGCAAGAAATGGAAGCCGGTACCATGCCCATGACTACAGCAGCATTAAACAGTCACCTATGTCATGTGTTGCCCCAATTGTTGCACAATAGAGTTCCCCATACAAGAACCCTAAACATGCAGAACCCCAACTATACTTCTTTACTTCATTCAAATTTAGCAAAAGTGAAAAATACATCAAATGTACCCGATTTTTAAATTTATCGAGCATTAACATTCCACCAACGAGCTTAAAATATATGCTCGACTAGCGGATTCTAGTTGTCATTTAGTTGCATGTTCAAAGATATAACGGAAAATTTCTATCAACCAAGTCATTTTGATAGTTGAGCCTTGAATAAAGTTTTCGAAAGGGATCACACCTAACGATTCTTCAAATAAAGCCTTCCAGTGTAACAGGCTTCCCCCTATTTCTTCCTTGCTATGAATTGGTAAACCCAGTTGAAGTGCAACATCCTCTAGTGTGATTATGCATTCATCGCATGGAAAATGAAATTTATACGTCTCAAGCCTCCATCATTCAACCAACGCATGTATTAGTCCTACCTCATATTAGGGCTGCATGGTCAAATTGGCTCTTCTTAAATAGTCTTCAATTAATGGATTCGGTGGTTCAAAGGACACTTTCCGTGGTCGTTTTTTCAATCAAGTATCCTGTTCAAAAAGTCATTAATTCATTACTTGTAAAATTTATAATTTATACTGTTTTAAATATATTATTAACAAAATTTATTACCTCAAATAATACCCTTAATGATATATGATACTCTTGTAATCTCAATAACGATGATGATGATGACGCCATTGAATTGATCAAAATTTTTCCTACAACAAAAATTTTCATTTAAATTCATCATTGCCTAGCCTAAAAACAAACATTAAATTAAATTTCTACAAAAAAAAAAAATTCTTATACCTTTGAAATATTTAAACACTTCAAAGTTAAATTCAACTTCTTCCTTGCAATCATCAAGTGAACAAAAAATTAACTTTATTACAACAAAAATACTTCAACAATTACTAAATAATTTATATTTAATAATAAAAATCGACAACACCCTAATATTTCAACCAAAAATATTAATACAATCAAAGTAAATTTATGATTTTAAGATGAATTACCTAAAAAATCAAACATAAAAATTAAAATAATTATTACGTATAATTAATTATAGTTAAGATGAATGAACTTTTACAAATGAAAATAAAACATAATTTCAAAAAAAATTATATAATCATATCGAAAATTAGTTTTGCGAATAAAATTAAATCATACCTGTAAAAAAGCTTTAACTCGATTATTTAACCTTAAATAACACCTTAACTTGATGCTATTCTCTTCGTTTTATAAAATAAAATCGAGGGAGGGAGCTCCTTTTATAGAAACTGTAAAAGCTTTCAAAAGCTGCCTAAAGCATTTGATGAAAAAGTTACGGGTAAAAGTAGCCGTAACCTTAGAGGAGCTCATATCTCTCTGTAAAGACTGTAAAAGCCTCAATTATAAGAGTCACACTTATAATTTAAGAAAAAAAATCAAAAAAGTGTACAATGTTGGGAAATCACCATTTCATATGACGATTTCCCAACTATATGCCTCCAATTGTCCACCGGATTTGCAATTACGTTGAGAAATCAAAATTTTATTTGACGGTTATGCACCGGTTTTGTAATTAGTTGAGAAATCGATATTTTATTTGTCTATTTTTAATAAATTACGTTGAAAAATTGAGAAATTACCTAATCAAATGACAATTTCTCACCTAGATATTGGGAAATCATCATTTGATTGGGCGATTTCCCAATTGAATTTTACAGTGTTGAGAAAATAAATTTTTAAAATTTTCTTATTTCGGTAAATAATCTTCAAACGACCTAAAATTATAAATAAAAAAATTTTAATATTATTTTAATAAAAAAGCCGACCAAATTGAACTTAGAGTATTAAATTAAAATTTTTAATTTAAAAAAAATTAAAAGCAAAGAAAGAAAAATTTGAAAAAAAAAAATTTATTGTGGAACTGAGAAGACTTAAAGAAAAACATTGATTTTTTCAAAAAGTTTTAATGCTTCTAGACAAGAAAAAAAAAATAAGAGAAAGGTTTAAAAATTACCTTGGAGAAAATGCAAAGCCTCCTTTCACATCCGAGATTTTCAGAATGATTTTCAAACAATTATAACAGTGTTTTTCTTTGTATTTGTGTGTCCTGACCTGTTTTCTCAGTCCAATTTATGGGGAGATTCAGGGAACAAGAAATTAAAACCAAAATCAAATGTGCTTGATCCTTTCTCGAAATTACAGCATTTTATTGATTGAAAATTTCAGATTTCCAACCTTCCATTTAATCCCAGAATTTCAACCATCAATCCGATCCCAAAATTCAGCCCTTGATCATTAATAATTTGATTTCCTTTATGATCTTCAATCTCTTCCTTGATCTTCTATATGTTTAGAAATAGAGTTGAGTTCTTTGATTGGGGCTAGCTCCAATCGGGCAAGAAAGAACCAAGAAAATGAAAGAAAATCCAGGGCCGAAAAGTTTAAAATAATCAATAAGAAATAAATAAATAATACAAAGTGGGTTTTCTCAAGTCCCAACGTAAATGAATAATGGGCAAATGGCCCAAAATGATATTCAGGTTTGATCACCTAATGTCATACTCAGGAATTGGGTCATGAAACGCGAGCCGGAATTAAATGTCAATAATATGACATAAAAATATATTGATAAAAAATTATTATATCTATTTATATAACAATAAAAATTACTGATTAAAAAAAATATTATTAGAATATAAGTTAAAAATTTATTATAAAATCTTAAAAAAAAAAATTATAAAATCATTTTACGTAATTTGACCAAAATTATGATTTAAGTTCAGGGGAAACTATTACTTTGCTAACCAAATGAAAAAAAAAAGTTTAAAATAAAAAGCCATCATAATATTTATATAAACATAAGATTTAGTTACTTATAAACTCTAATTTTACAGTTATTATTTTATAAGATTTAATTACTTAAGAATTTTACTTATAATTAATTATTAAAAACATTATCTAAAATATTCTAGTAATTGTTTTTTTCTAAAAAATTATTATGATATTGAATTTTTCAATGATAACTTCTATTAATATTTCTAACATAAAATCATAAATAGGAATGAAATAAATCTTATTACGACTTATAACATAATATATTTATAGTCCATCAAACTTATTTATCTATAAAATTTTATTACTACTTATAATATAATATAAAATATTTATATTATAAAACTTATTTATTTATAAAATTTTATATATAGAACATAAAGTTGCATGTTATATAAATAATTAAAATTTGCATTAAAATTTAAAATTAAATTAATATAGCCTTTTCTTTTACTTTCATTAGTTTAATGAAAATTATAATTTTGAAAATAAATTAATTTAATGTAAATGTTAACTCTTTTTATTTATTATCAAATAAATTTCATTCACTCAAAAGTCTTTCAATCATAGTTATCGATACCATACCAGTACCGATCCTATCAGTTTTAAGATAAAACAAAACAATACCAATAGCATACCATTTTAATTTTTGTACCGATCGTGTTGGCTTGTACTAGTTCTTATCGATGCATATAGGCCCGTACCAATTGGTACAAGATTTTAAATTTTTTATATTTTCTAAAAAATTTTACTTCTTTGATTTTTTACAAGTAATTTCTAATATAATTTCTTTTGTCTTGGTCATTTTTATTTTTTAATAGTTACATTTAAAAATAAATTATGAACTTAATCAATAAAATTTATTATATTTTTAAATATTTTATACTTATTTATTTGATGTTTACAAATTTTGGATATTAAATATTTACAATTTTAAAATTTATAGTTGCATATAAATATACATATACGTATATAATAAAAGTAATTTGTATGTTTATATAATATATATCTAATTAAAAAAACTTGAAAATATGCCATAAATTTATATATTAAAAAGTATTTGAAAATAAAGTAAATCCAAAATTTACGCTGAAACACACTGGTACCAATACATACTAATATCAAAACAAAAAACGATATGTCTACTAGTACGGTGTTGACCACCTTGCTTTCAATAATAATATAATTCTTATTAACAAATGTGATAAATCCTCTTATCCAATAATTTGTTTAACTAAATCTTTAAATATAATTTAAATTTTTATTTATAAATAACATGAATCTCATTAATGATAAAAAATATTTAAAATGATAAAATTAGTAATATAATGAAAAATAATATATATACTGATCGGTTTAAAAGGATTTTTTATATTTTTATATAGATTTTATATAGAATATAGATTATAGAACTATATAAAGTAATTCGCTCGTCCAAAACGGAATTAAAGAAAAAAAAATCGCGCGATGGACAGAAGTTGAGCACAATCAATCGACAGAAACGAAGCGACAATTGTCTTGGTCAAAAGTCAGTACCTGGGTCTATACTTTATTAGATAATTCGTCCAGTCCAATGAAAAAGCTCTTAGAAATTTATACCCATAGAAATAAATGATCAACTATTAAGTAATTTCTCAGATAATTCAGTTTATTTTAAAAAGAACAACAACTACTATATATATAAATGCTTGATTGCATGAGCTGAGAAGATCATCCGAGCCAAGTCTTACAGATTTTAATGTTACTCTGATTTGGGATGCAGAGTCCTCGGAAAACCATTGGCAGGAGTTTTGGCATCAGGAAATCTCTGCTTTTAGGGTCCAAAAGATGTATATTTTCGCAAAAGAAGCAGTTGGTATACGTCTTAATTTATCTTCTTTAATTTAATTTGTTTGCCTTCTACGAATATTATATTAAAATGCATTTCTTTTATCATTTTACCTAGTACCTTATTTACTGCTAATTTTATGAAATTTTATTCAAGGTTGATTTGATGGGCAAGAAGCTATAGCTTAGTCACTATACGAAATACTTTAATTCATTAAGTAATTAATTTTATGCTTTTTTTTTTTCCTCATTTTAAAGTTGTGTAGGAAGAGAAGAAGAGCCAAAGAAAAAATAATAAAAAGGAAGATGGAAAAGGTGAAAGATGAGATGGAGGAGATAAGCAAGCAACAGCAAAGCATAAGAAATGGGCAAAGAGAAGTCAAACAAAAGTTTGAAATGATAGAGTTTGAATGTCAAAAACTCCGAAAACAGACTGATTTTATAGCACGACAAGCTCTCAACACGCAACTTCGACTTTATCTTATGTTCCAAATCCTCAAAGCAAGAGAGAACAACAATTTCACTAAAGCTGCTGCTCTTACTCATATTCTCCGGTTAGTTCCCTTTTTAACCCCCAAATAAAAATGCATGCATATGTTAGCATTCAATTACAATAAATTTTTTTAATTATTATCATATAATTAACGTTAATTTTAACCATTCTATTTCTTTTTTAAATTGCAGTGAAGTCATGGCAAAATAAAGCAAGGAACGGTAGTAATTAGCTCTAGTTACGTACGGTGCTTGAGTTCAGTTCAGTTCAGTTCAAGCAAGCTACTTTTCTGTGTAGCAAGGGATGAATAAGATAACCAACCCCTTAATTACTACTTTCGATCAGTCGCAATTAGTTTCCTGCTCAGAAAGAATAAAAATTCAATTGCGACTTCTTCTTTTTAGTCCTTAATAATTAGATGAAGTTTTTGAATGTTACAGTGTAAAGCGTGAAATCTATATAAAAATTACAACTATATGTTTCTAGTCATTAAAATTTTATTTACATTTTCTATTCCATACCAAATAGATTTTACAGTAAAAATCCAATAGTGGAACATTTAAAATACCAAAATTTTAGTACTTAATTTATTGTCATATATATATATATAAAAGTTCCTTTTAGATACACTACAAATAAATTTTTTAACTTCACAGATGAGGATTATTATACATGTTTCATTTGAAAAAAAATCAGATTTTTAAATATACTTTAAAAAATTTGAAAAAAAAAATCAAAATTTTAAATATACTTTAAGGAATTTTATTAACGTACTAATATTATTTGTGAAATTTAAAAGCTTTATTGACAATGATGAAATAATTTCTTTGGACGTGTATTCACTTATATCACTCATGCAATGAAAAGAAGGAATCATATACGTTATAACAACATATATAATATTTTGATATCTTCTTGTATTAATCCATCAAAACCAAATAAAGATAATGCAAAAGAATGAGCTCGATTTTGTAACTCTTATTTCTCATTGTAATAATATTTTATGACAACTGTAATACTAAAAACATACCGTCAAGTCTTTAGCGATATCTTCCTTCTATGAGTATAAATTTAGCTCAAGTAGAGCTGGTTTTAATTTCTAAAGTGCTACCCAACCCGCCCACAATATTGTTTTGAGTGCTCAATCCATTATTCTTTCAAATACAGGCTTGTGTTCACCAATATCCCAAACTTCCTGTCTCTTCTTTGATTAGAAAATATTGGCATTAATTGACATCCATATGTATAATATATGTTTTCGAAAACGCAATACTTGTACTACATATAATATATAGCTACGCGGCAGAGTGCAATGCAGCATATATGAGACCTGCAGTCTTCGTTAATTTGGTGTATGCATCATGCATCGCTGGTTTTTTATTCAAAATTATCGTACTTTCTACGAGGTTTGTTAAGCTATATGTCATTGAAATAGAATAGAATAAGAATGAAATAGCTATTTGATATGAATGAAATAAAAATAAAATAAGTATTATGTAGTTTAATTGATTGAATGGAATAAATGAGTAATAATATTATGTTGATTGATTAGTTAAAATAATGTTAAAAAATAAGTAAGCAATAAGCAAAAAAATATTTTTTTTACCCTTTAATTAAACAATAATATTTAATTTATTAAAAATATATTTATTTTTTTCTCATCCACCTGCATATGATTGTACCATAATTTAGTATATATAAATCCAAGTCATAGTATATATCTTGAAGGGCGAAAGGCTGAATAAATATGAGCTCTGAAACAGTCATCGCTCTTCATTCCTTCTACATTTGGAGTGCAAAAAAAAAAAAAAAATCTATGTCAACCAGCATTAGAGTTTACTTAGTTTCACCCTTTCTTTATTTTTAACCTCATTTTTCTTTGAAAATGGGAGAACATTTTACCTCTCCGTTCATGTTAAGATGTTGGGTCGAAATCAACATTAAAACTCTGAGATTTTGTTATAGTTTTAGGCAGCACCCTGCTTTGGATAAAGTTTTGATCAAGTCAAATTAAGTCGAAATTACCAATTAATACGGCAAAACATGCCTTCTATGAACGAGTGTAGACAAATAGCGATATCCATGGAACTCTCGTCTAACATTGATATTGACAAATTTGTGCATTTCTTGGTGTTAATTTTTTGGTACCAAGGATTTAAAGATGTGTTCGGTAAAATAAAAAATGAAAGGATGAAAAGAAAAAGGTAAAAATATAAAAAAAATAAATAAATTTTGAGTATATTTGATAAAAAAAGTAATCAAGAAAGATGATATGAAAATTATCATTTTTCACGTATTTTAATAAAAATAAATTACTTTACATTAAAAATAAAAAATAAAATTAGTACGAGACAAATGTATATAATTATAAAATTATTTAATCAATTATTAAATTTTATTTTTTATATTTACTTATAATAAGTATAACGAAAAGTAATGTAATTTTTATTTTTTAAATTTTTTAATTATACTAAACAATGAAAAGAAAATTAATTTGGTGTACGTGTCACGGGGCCATTACCCTCTTCCCAAAAGACATGCCTTCTTCTCCCCCAAATCTGAAATCTAAAGCATAAGTTCGCTAAACTCTCGAACATATTCCTGAATTGTACCTTGTTGCGTAAGCCGTCGCAACTTTGCACGCGCCTTATCTTCGGCATACTCAGGATAGAACTGTTGCCTGAACTCTGTTTGGAACACTTCCCAAGTTCCAATGGCAGTACCCCCACGCTTTTCATCATTGCATCGACGACGCCACCACAAAAGTGCCACATCGGTAAAATACATGGGGGCGATATTTACCTTAGTAGCATCATCCTCAATGCCCATTGCTCGAAAGTATTGTTCCATCCCCCACAAGAAGTTATCCACATCTTTTGCAGATCGGGTTCCCTTAAACTCCTTTGGCTTAGGGATCTCAATCCTGTGTTTAGATGTCACAGCTAGCACGCTACCTCCTATAGCTGCTTTGCATGATGAGAGCTCCCCCATGAAATCTTCCATTTGCTTTTTCATGGCCTCTACCACAGCTTCGAGGGCATCATTTTTCTGAGTGAGAATGTCTATCGCCGTGTTGAGAGCACCTTGCATCTCCTCCTTAAGCTCCTCCCCTATGGAGTCTAGCTCTTCGATGCGGTCCTCCACAATCTCTAGGTTTTCCCGCACATCTCCGACGGTCACCTCGAGCTTGGCCACCCTGCCATCTATGGCCGATAGAACATCCCTCGAACTGTTGGCCTTTCTTCCTCTCCCACGAGTCTCTGGGACCTCTTGTGTTTGGTTTTCTGCCTGAGACGCCATCTCTACTATCAGTAGCTTCACGAACTTCTGGCTCGGATACCACTTGTCACGGGGCCATTACCCTCTTCCCAAAAGACATGTCTGATAGAATGTGCAGCGCACCCGCTTATATGCCCAAAGACCTTCCCTTTCATATTCGATGTGGGATTAATGCACTCTGCCTACTTCTTTAGAGCGCTCGGCATTCTCCCCCACCCAATCTCATGACGACCCGTTACGGGCTTCTCCACCATTTCTGCCTACCCTACCCTTAGGGTGTTTGGCGTGGAGTCACAGTTGGTCCACCCTGCATACCTCACCCGTTGGGGCGCTCGGCGTGAAATCGGATAGTCAAGGGTTGGCTTTGATACCAACTGTCACGGGCTCGAACTTTAGTCTAGCAAACCGCGCGGCCTTAGGCTTAGGATTTGCTTCCTTATATGCCTAAGTCAGCCTAAAAACACT
>JBBYHK010325083.1:0-25782 GCA_038382065.1 Adansonia grandidieri | reverse complement strand
GGTTAAATGAATTAAAGCTATGGTTTCATAAGAAAAATTTCACTTCCCACCATTTTTTAGAATCAAAGTTTGTCTATTAATTGGGATAAACATGGATTGACATAGTAATCTCCTTTCCTTTCATGATTGGACACCATAAATATATTCTCCTCTTCGAGATAAATGATATTGATGCTTTGTTTTCAGAAGAAAAACTTCTTTTTCTACCGTTTTTAGAGTTAATGTTCATCCATTGATTCGAACAAACACAAATTCACATAATAATCTCCTTTCTTTCATGATTGGGCACACATTCTCTTCATTAGGATAAATGATAATGATGCTTTAGTTTCATAAGAAAAACTTCTCTTTCTATCATTTTTAGAATTAAAGTTCATCTTTCAATTGGGATAAACACAGGCTTACATAACAATCTCCTTTCTTTTAATGAATGGGCACCATAAATTCATTCCCCTCATTGGGATAAATGAATTAGTGCTTTGGTTTTAGAAGAAAAAACTCACTTCCCACCATTTTTTAGAATCAAAGTTCTTTCGTCAATTGGGATAAACATGGATTCACATAATAATCTCCTTTCATTTCATGATTGGGCACCATAAACACATTCTCATAATTGGGACAAATTATAATGATGATTTGGTTTCATAAGTCTCTCTCAACCTTTTTTAGAATTAAAGTTCATCTTTCAATTGGGATAAACACGGATTCACCAAATATCTCATTTCTCTTAATGATTGGGCACCACAAATTCGTTCTCCTCAATGGGTTAAATGAATTAAAGCTATGGTTTCATAAGAAAAATTTCATTTCCCACCATTTTTTAGAATCAAAGTTTGTCTATTAATTGGGATAAACATGGATTGACATACTAATCTCCTTTTCTTTCATGATTGGGCACCATAAACATATTCTCCTCTTCGAGATAAATGATATTGATGCTTTGTTTTCATAAGAAAAACTTATCTTTCTACCGTTTTTGGAGGTAATGTTCATCCATTGATTCGAGCAGACAGGGATTCACATAATAATCTCCTTTCTTTCCATGATTGGGCACACATTCTCTTCATTAGGATAAATGATAATGATGCTTTAGTTTCATAAGAAAAACTTCTCTTTCTACCATTTTTAGAATTAAAGTTCATCTTTCAATTGGGATAAACATAGGCTTACATAACAATCTCCTTTCTTTTAATGATTGGGCACCATAAATTCATTCCTCTCATTGGGATAAATGAATTAGTGCTTTGGTTTTAGAAGAAAAACCTTACTTCCCACCATTTTTTAGAATCAAAGTTCATCTGTCAATTGGGATAAACATGGATTCACATAATAATCCCCTTTTTTTTCATGATTAGGCACCATAAACATATTCTCCTCATTGGGATAAATGATATTGATGCTTTGGTTTCATAAGAAAAACTTCTCTTTCTACCATTTTTAAAATTAAAGTTCATCTTCCAATTGGGATAATCATGTATTCACATAATAATCTCCATTCTTTTAATAATTAAGCACCATAAATTCATTATTCTCAATGGGATAAATGAATTGATGCTTTGGTTTCATAGGAAAACATCTCTTTCTACCATTTTTAGAATTAATGTAAATCTATCGATTTGGACAAACACAGATTCACATAACAATCTCTTTTCTTTTCATAATTCGGCACCACAAACACATTCTCCTCTTTGGGATAAAAGAAAGTGATGCTTTGGTTTCGTCGAAAAAACTTTTCTTTCTACCATTTTTAGAATTGAAGTTCATCTTTCAATTCTGATAAATATAGATTCAGATAATAATCTCTTTTCTTTTAATGATTGGGCACCACAAATTCATTCTCCTCATTGGGATAAATTAATTAATGCTTCAGTTTCATAGGAAAAAGTTCACTTCATTCCATTTTTTAGAATCAAAGTTCATCTGTCAATTATGATAAACATGGATTCACATAACAATCTCCTTTCTTTTCATGATTGGCCTCCATAAACACATTCTCCTCATTGGGATAAATGATAATGATGCTTTGGTTTTTTAAGAAAAACTTCTGTTTCTACCATTTTTAGAATTAATGTTTATCTGTCGATTTGGACAAACACCGATTCACATAATAATCTCCTTTCTTTTCATGACTCGGTGCAATAAAGACATTCTCATCATTGGGATAATGATAATGATGCTTTGGTTTCATAAGAAAAACTTCTCTTTCTACCATTTTTAGAATTAAAGTTTGTCCTTCAATTAGGATAAACACGGACTCACCTAATAATCTTTTTTCTTTTAATGACTGGACACCACAAATTCATTTTCCTCTTTGGGATAAAGAAATTGAAGATTTGGTTTCATAAGAAAAATGTCATTTCCCACTAGTTTTTAGAATTAAAGTTCGTCTATCAATTCGGATAAACATAGATTCACGTAATAATCTCTTTTGATTTGATGACTAGGAACCATAACTCATTATCCTCATTGGTATAAATGACATTGATGCTTTGGTTTCATAAGGAAAGCTTTTTTTCCTACCATTTTTTTAAAACAAAGTTCAACTTTCAACTAGGATAAAGATGGGTTCATATAACATTCTTCTTTCTTTTCATGATTAGGCACCATAAGCTTGTCCTACTCATTAAGATAAACGAATTGATGCTTTGGTTTCAAATGAAAAACTTCACTTCCCACCATTTTTTAGAATCAAAGTTTGTCTATCAATTAGGATAAACTTGGATTCGCGAAATAATCTCCTTTCTTTTCATGATTGGGTAGTATAAACACTTTCTCCTCATTGGGATAAATGATATTAATGCTTTGGTTTCATAAAAAAAACTCCTCTTTCTACCATTTTTAGAATTAATGTTCGTTCATCGATTTAGACAAACACAAATTCACATAATAATCTCTTTTCATTTCATGATTAGGCACCATAAACACATTCTTGTTTTTGGGATAAATGATAATGAAGCTTTGGTTTCATAAGAAAAACTTCTCTTTCTGCCATTTTTAGAATTAAAGTTCATCTTTTAATTGGGATAAACTTTGATTCACCTAATAATCTTTTTTCTTTTAATGATTGGGCATAAAAAAATCATTCTCGGCATTGGGATAAATGAATTGATGCTTTGGTTTCAAGAGAAAAACTTCACTTCCCACTATTTTTTTTAGAATCAAAGTTTGCCTATATATTAGGATAAACACGGATTCACGTAATAACCTCTTTTTTTTCATGACTAGGAACCATAAACTCATTATCCTTATTGGGATAAATGACATTGATGTTTTTGTTTCATAAGAAAAGCTTTTCTTCCAACTATTTTTTGGAACAAAAGTTCATCTTTCAACTAGGACAAAGATGGACGCACATAACAACCTTCATTTCTTTTCATGATTGGGTACCATAAGCTAGTTGCACTTATTGGGATAAAATAATTGATGCTTTGGTTTCATATGAAGAACTTCATTTCCCACCATTTTTTAGAATCAAAGTTCATCTGTCAATTAGGATAAACATGAATTCACGTAATAATCTCATTTCTTTTCTTGATTGGGCACCATAAATACATTCTCGTTATTGGGATAAATGATAATGATGCTTTGGTTTCATAATAGAACTTCTCTTTCTACCATTTTTGGAATTAAAGTTCATCTTTTAATTAGAATAAACACAGATTCACCTAATAATGAAAGTTCATCTGTTAATTAGGATAAACATGGATTCACGTAATAACCTCATTTCTTTTCTTGATTGGGCACCATAAACACATTCTTGTTATTGGGATAAATGATAATGATGCTTTGGTTTCATAATAAAAACTTCTCTTTTCACCATTTTTGGAATTAAAGTTCATCTTTTAATTGGAATAAACACAGATTCACCTAATAATCTCTTTTCTTTTAATGATTGGGCATAATAAATGAATTGACGCTTTGGTTTCAGAAGAAAAACTTTAATTCTCACCTTTTTTTAGAATCAAAGTTCGCCTATATATTAGGATAAACATGGATTCACATAATAACCTCTTTTGTTTTCATGACTAGAAACCATAAACTCATTATCCTCGTTGGGATAAATGACACTGATGCTTTCATTTCATAAGAAAAGCTTTTCTTCTAACCATTTTTTGGAGCCAAAGTTCATCTTTCAACTAGGACAAAGATGGATGCACATAACAACCTTCATTTCTTTTCATGATTGGGTACCATAAGCTAGTTGTACTCATTAGGATAAAATAATTGATGCTTTGGTTTCATATGAAAAACTTCATTTCCCACCATTTTTTAGAATCAAAGTTCGTCTGTCAATTAGGATAAACATGGATTCATATAATAATCTCCTTTCTTTTCTTGATTGGGCACCATAAACACATTCTCCTTATGGAGATAAATGATATTGATGCTTTGGTTTCATAAGAAAAACTTTTTTTTCTACCATTTTCAGAATTAATGCTCGTCCATCGATCTGGACAAAAATGGATTCACATAATAATCTTTTTTTTTCTTGATTGGGCACCATAAACACATTTTCCTCATTGGGATAAAAGATATTGATGCATTGGTTTTATTAGAAAAATTTCTCTTTCTACCATTTTTGGAATTAAAGTTTGTCTTTCAGTTAGGATAAACACATATTAACATAATAATCTCTATTCTTTTAATGATTAGACACCACAAATTCATTCACCTCATTGGGATAAATGAATTAAGGCTTTGGTTTCTTAGGAAAACTTCTCTTTCTACCATTTTTAGAATTAATATTCGTCCATCAATTTGGACAAACACGGATTCACATAATAATCTTATTTCCTTTCATGATTCAGCACCATAAACACGTTCCCCTCATTGGGATAAAAGATAGTGATGCTTTGGTTTCGTAGGAAAATATTTCTTTCTACCATTTTTAGAATTAAAGTTCATTTATCAATTGGGATAAACATAGATTCACATAGTAATCTACTTTCTTTTAATAACTGGGCACCACAAATTCATTCTCCTCATTAGGATAAAAGCATTGATGCTTCAGTTTCATAAGAACTACTTCACTTCACACTATTTTTTAGAATCAAGTTCATCTGTCAATTATGATAAACATGGATTCGTGTAATAATCTCCTTTCTTTTCTTCATTGGGCACCATAAACATATTCTCCTCATTGGGATAAATGAATTAATGCTTTGGTTTCATAGGAAAAACTTCTCTTTATACCATTTTTAGAATTAATGTTCTTCTGTCGATTTGGGCAAACATGGAATCACATAATAATCTCCTTTCTTTTCATGATTCGGCCCCACAAACACATTTTTCTCATTGGGATAAAAGATAGTGATGCTTGGGTTTCATAGGAAAAACTTTTCTTTTTACTATTTTTAGAGTTAAAGTTCATTTTTCAATTGGGATAAATATAGATTCATATAGTAATCTCCTTTTTTTTAATGAGTGGGCACCATAAATTCATTTTCTTCATTATGATAAATGAATTGATGCTTCAGTTTAATTAGAAATACTTCACTTCACACAATTTTTTAGAATTAAAGTTCGTTTATCAATTATAATAAACATGGATTTATATAATGTCACCTTTCCTTTCATGATTGGGCACCATAAACACATTGTCCTTATTAGAATAAATGATATTGATGCTTTGGTTTCATAAGGAAAACTTCTCATTCTACCATTTTTGGAATTAATGCTCATCCATTGATTTGGACAAACACGAATTCACATAATAATCTCCTTTCTTTTCCTGATTTGGCACCACAAACACATTTTCCTCATTGGGATAAAAGATAGTGATGCTTTGGTTTCATAGTAAAAACTTTTCTTTCTACCATTTTTAGAATTAAAGTTCATCTTTCAATTGGGATAAACATAGATTCACATAATAATCTCTTTTCTTTTAATGATTGGGTACCACAAATTCATTCTCCTGATTGGGATAAATGAATTAATGCTTCAGTTTTATAAGAAAAACTTCATTTCACACCATTTTTTAGAATCAAAGTTTGTCTTTCAATTATGATAAACATGGATTTACGCAATAATTTTCTTTTTTTTCATAATAGGGCACCATAAACACATTCTCCTCATTGGGATAAATGATATTGATGCTTTGGTTTTATAAGAAAAACTTATCTTTCTACCATTTTTAGAATTAACGTTTGTCTGTCGATTTGGACAAACACCGATTCACATAATAATCTCTTTTCATTTCATGATTGGGCATATAAAGACATACTTGTCATTGGGATAAATGATAATGATGCTTTGGTTTCATAAGAAAAACTTCTCTTTCTACCATTTTTAGAATTAAAGTTTATCATTCAATTAGGATAAAAATGGATTCACCAAATAATCTCTTTTCCTTTAATGATTGGGCACCGTAAATTTATTCTTCTTAATGGGATAAATAAACTGATGATTTGGTTTCGTGAGAAAAATGTCACTTCCCACCAATTTTTAGAATCGAAGTTCATCTATCAATTTGGATAAACATGGATTCACGTAATAATCTCTTTTGATTTCATGACTAGGAACCACAAACTCATTATCCTCATTGGGTAAATGATATTGATGCTTTGGTTTCATAAGAAAAACTACTTTTTCTACCATTTTTAGAATTAATGCTTGTCCGTTGATTTGGACAAACATGGATTCACATAATAATCTCTTTTTTTTTCATGATTTGGCACCATAAACACATTCTCTTCATTGCAATAAATCATATTGATGCTTTGGTTTCATAAGAAAAACTTCTCTTTCTACCATTTTTAGAATTAAAGTTTGCTTTTCAATTGGGATAAACACGGATTCACATAATAATCTCCTTTCTTCTAATGATTGGGCACCACAAATTCATTCTCCTTATTGAGATAAATGAATTTATGCTTTGGTTTCATAAGAAAAACTTCACTTCCCACCATTTTTTAGAATCAAAGTTTGTCTATCAATTACGATAAACATGGATTCACATAATATTTTTTTTCATGATTGGACACCATAAACACATTCTCTTCAATGGAATAAATCATATTGATGCTTTGGTTTCATAAGAAAATTTTCTTTCTTCTACCATTTTTAGAATTAAAGTTCATCTTTCAATTCAGATAAACATGGATTTACATAATAATCTTCTTTCTTTTCATGTTAGGCACCATAAATTCTCTAATTGGATAAATGAATTGATGCTTTGATTTAATAAGAAAAACTTCACTTGACACCATTTTTTAGAATCAAAGTTCGCCTATCAATTATCATAAATGTGGATTCACGTAATAATCTCTTTTGTTTTCATGATTGGGCACCATAAACACATTCTCCTCATTAGGATAAATGATATCGATGGCTCGGTTTCATAAGAAATACTTCTCTTTCTATCATTTTTAGAATTAATGTGCGTCCATCAATTTGGACAAACACGGATTCCCATAACAATCTCCTTTCATTTCATGATTGGGCACTATAAACACATTCTTATCATTGGGATAAATGATAATGATGCATTGGTTTCATAAGAAAAAGGTTTTTTTCTACCATTTTTAGAATTAAAGTTTGTCATTCAGTTGGGATAAAGACAGATTCACCTAATAATCTTTTTTTTAATGATTGGGCACATAAATTCATTCTCCTCATTGGGATAAATAATCATAAGAAAAACTTCACTTTCCACCAATTTTTTAGAATCAAAGTTCCTCTACCAATTGGGATAAACACGGATTCACTTAATGATCTCCTTTCTTTTCATGACTAGGAACTATAAACTCATTATCCTCATTGGGATAACTGACATTGATGCTTTGGATTCATACAAAAAGCTTTTCTTCCAACCATTTTTTAGAAACGAAATTCATCTTTCAACTAGGACAAAGATGGATTCACATAACAATCTTTTTTCTTTTCATGATTGGGTACCATAAGCACGTTCTACTCATTGAGATAAATGAATGAATTAATGCTTTGGTTTCATATGAAAAACTTCACTTCACACCATTTTTTAGAATCAAAGTTCGTCTATCAATTTAGAATCAAAGTTTGCCTATCAATTATGATAAACATGGATTTACATAATAATCTCCTCTCTTTTCATGATTGGGCACCATAAACACATTCTCCTCATTAGGATAAATGATATTGATGCTTTGGTTTCATAAGAAAAACTTCTCTTTCTACTATTTTTAGAATTAATGTTCGTTCATTGATTTAGACAAACACGAATTCAGATAATAATCTCCTTTCATTTCATGGTTGGACACCATAAACATATTCTTGTCATTAGAAAAAATGATAATGAAGCTTTGGTTTCATAACAGAAACTTTTCTACCGTTTCTAAAATGAAAGTTCATCATTCAATTGGGATAAACAAGGATTCACATAATAATCTCTTTTCTTTTAATGATTGGGCACCACAACTTTATTCTGCTCATTGGGATAAATAAATTGATGCTTTGGTTTTATAAGAAAAACTTCACTTCCCATAATTTTTTAGAATCAAAGTTCGTCTATTAATTGGGATAAACATGAATTCACGTTATAATCTCCTTTGTTTGCATGAGTAGGAACCATAAACTCATTATCCTCATTGAGATAAATGATATTAATGCTTTGATAACATAAGAAAAGCTTTTCTTCCAACAATTTTTTAAAAACAAAGCTTATCTTTCAACTATGACAAAGTCGGATTCACATAACAATCTTCTTTTTTTTTTCATGAATGGGTACCATAAGCATGTTCAACTCATTGAGATAAATGAATTGATGCTTTGGTTTCATATGAAAAACTTCACTTCCTACCATTTTTTAGAATCAAAGTTGTCCGTCAATTAAGGCAAACATGAATTCACATAATAATCTCCTTTTGTTGCATGATTGGGCACCATAGACACATTCTTCTCATTGGGATAAATGATATTGATGGTTTGGTTTCATAAGAAAAAATTATCTTTTTACCATTTTTAGAATAAAAGTTCATCCTTCAATTGGGATAAACACCGATTCACATAATAATCTCCTTTCTTTTAATGATTCGGCACTACAAATTCATTCTCCTTTTCGGGATAAATGAATTGATGCTTTGGTTTCATAACAAAAACTTCTCTTTCTAGCTTTTTTAGAAATGAAATTCGTCTTTCAATTAGGATAAACATGGATTCACATAATAATCTTATTTCTTTTAATGATTGGGCTCCACAAATTTATTCTACACATTGGGATAAATGAATTGATGCTATGGTTTTAAAAGAAAGGCTTCACTTCACACCATTTTTTAGAATCAAAGTTCATCTGTCAATTATGATAAACATGGATTCACGTAATAATCTCTTTTTGTTGCATGATTGGGCACCATAGACACATTCTCTTTATTAGGATAAATGATATTAATGCTTTGGTTTTATAAGAAAAATTTATCTTTCTACCATTTTTTGAATAAAAGTTCATCTTTTAATTGGGATAAACACAGATTCATATAATAATCTTTTTTTTTAATGATTGGGCACTACAAATTCATTCTCCTCTTTGGGATAAATAAATTGATGCTTCGGTTTCATAAGAAAAACTTCTCTTTCTACCATTTTTAGAAACAAAGTTCATCATTTCAATTAGGATAAACACGGATTCACATAATAATCTCCTTTTTTTTAATGATTGGGCACCATAAATTCATTCTTCTCATTGGAATAAATGAATCAAGGCTTTGGTTTCAAAAGAAAAACTTCTCTTTCTACCTTTTTTAGGATTAATGTTTGTCCATCGATTTTGACAAATTCACATAATAATCTCCTTTCTTTTTATGATTTGGCACCATAAACATATTCTTCTCATTGGGACAAATGATATTAATGCTTTCGTTTCAAATGAAAAACTTCTCTTTTTGCCATTTTTCGAATTAAAATTTGCCTTTCAATTGCGATAAATATGGATTCATATAATAATCTCCTTTCTTTTAATGATTGGGCACCACAAATTCATTCTCCTCATTAGGAAAAATGAATCGACACTTTGGTTTCATAAGAAAAACTTTACTTCCCACAATTTTTTAGAATTAAAGTTTGTTTATCAATTAGGATAAATATGGATTCACGAAATAATCTCTTTTCTTTTCATGATTGGGCACTATAAACACATTCTCCTTATTGGGATAAATGATATTGATGCTTTGGTTTCATAAGAAAAACAACTTTTTCTACCATTTTTAGAATTAATGTTCGTTCGTCGAGTTGGACAGACACATATTCACATAATAATATCCTTTCTTTTCATGATTAGGCACCATAAACATGTTCTCTTTATTGTCATAAATCGTATTGATGCTTAGGTTTCATAAGAAAAATTTCCCTTTCTACCATTTTTAGAAATAAAGTTCGTCTTTCAATTGGGATAAACACGGATTCACATAATAATCTTATTTCTTTTAATGATTAGGCTTCACAAAGTTCATCTGTCAATTATGATAAACATGGATTCACATATAATCTCCTTTGTTTTGATGATTGGGTGCCATAAACACATTTTTCTCATTAGGATAAATGATATTAATACTTTAGAATCATAAGAAAAACTTTTCTTTGTACCTTTTTTAGAATTAGTGTTCATCCGTCGATTTGAATAAACACGGATTCACATAATAATCTCCTTTCATTTCATGATTGGGCACCATAAACATATTCTCGTCATTAGGATAAATGATAGTGATGCTTTGGTTTCATAGGAAAAACTTTTCTTTCTACTATTTTTAGAAATAATGTTTGTCCATCGTCTTTCAATTGGGATAAATACAGATACACATAGTAATCTCCTTCCTTTTAATAATTGTGCACCACATATTCATTCTTCTTATTAGGATAAATGAATTAATGCTTTAGTTTAATAAGAAAAACTTCATTTCCTACCATTTTTTAGAATCAAAGTTCGTCTGTTAATTGAGATAAACATGTATTCATGTAATAATCTTTTTTCTTTTCATGATTGTGCACCGTAAACATATTTTCCCCATTAGGACAAATGATATTGATGCTTTGGTTTCATACGAAAAACTTCTCTTTTTACCATTTTTAGAATTAAAGTTTGTCTTTCAATTAGGATAAATATGGATTCACATTATAATCTCATTTCTTTTAATGATTGGGCACCACAAATTCATTCTCCTCATTGGGATAAATGAATTGATGATTTGGTTTCAAAAGAAAAACTCCCCTTTCTACCATTTTTAGAATTATTATTCGTCCGTCGATTTGAACGAACACGGATTCACATAATAATCTTTTTTCTTTTCATGATTTGGCACCATAAACACATTTTTCTCATTGGGATAAATAATATTGATGCTTTGGTTTTATATTAAAAACTTCTCTTTTTACCATTTTTAGAATTAATGTTCATCCTTCGATTTGGACAAGCACAGATTCACATAATAATCTCTTTTCATTTCATGATTGGGCATTAGAAACACATTCTCATCATTGGGATAAATGATAGTGATGCTTTGGTTTTATAGGAAAAACTTTTCTTTCCATCATTTTTAGAATTAAAGTTCATTTTTCAATTATGATAAACATAGATTCACATAATAATCTCCTCTATTTTGATGATTGGGCACCATAAACACATTCTTCTCATTAGGATAAATGATATTAACACTTTGGTGTCATAAGAAAAACTTCTCTTTGTACCATTTTTAGAATTAATGTTTGTCCGTTGATTTAGACAAACGTGGATTCACATAATAATCTCCTTTCATTTCATGGTTGGACACAATAAACACATTCTCATCATTGGGATAAATGATAGTGATGCTTTGGTTTCATAGGAAAACTTTTCTTTCTATCATTTTTAGAATTAATGTTCATCCGTCGAATTCACATAATAATCTCCTTTCATTTCATGATTGGGCACCATAAACACACTCATGTCATTAGGATAAATGATAGTGATGCTTTGATTTCGTAGGAAAAACTTTTCTTTCTACCATTTTTAAAATTAAAGTTCATCTTTCAATTGGGATAAACATGGATACACATTGTAATCTCTTTTCTTTTAATGATTGGGCACCACAAATTCATTCTTCTCATTAGGATAAATGAATTGATACTTTGGTTTCATAAGAAAAATTTCATTTCCCACCATTTTTTTAGAATCATAGTTCGTCTGTCAATTGGGATAAACATGGATTCACATAATAATCTCCTTTCTTTTCATGATTGTGCACCATAAACATATTCTCTTCATTAGGACAAATGATATTGATGCTTTGGTTTCATATGAAAAACTTCTATTTTTACCATTATTAGAATTAAAGTTCATCTTTCAATAAGGATAAATATGGATTCACATAATAATCTTCTTTCTTTTAATGATAAGGCACCACAAATTCATTCTCCTCATTGGGATAAATGAATTGATGCTTTGGTTTCATTAGAAAAATTTCACCTCCCATAATTTTTTAGAATCAAAGTTCATCTGACAATTATGATAAACGTGGATTCACATAATAATCTCTTTTGTTTTCATGATTGGGCACTATAAACACATTCTCCTCATTAAGATACATGATATTAATGCTTTGGTTTCATAAGAAAAACTACTTTTTCTACTATTTTTAGAATTAATGTTCATCCATCGATTTGGAAAAACACAGATTCACATAATGATATCCTTTCTTTTCATGATTGGGCACCACAAACATTTCTTTTCATTGGGATAAATCATATTGATGCTTTGGCTTCATAAGAAAATTTTCTCTTTTTACCATTTTTAGAATTACAGTTTGTCTTTCAATTCGGTTAAACATGGATTCACATAATAACCTTCTTTCTTTTAATAATTGGGCTCCAAAAAATTCTTTCTCCTTATTGGGATAAATGAATTGATGCTTTGGTTGCATAAGAAAAGCTTCTCTTTCTACCATTTTTAGAATTGATGTTCCTCTTTTAATTGGGATAAACATGGTTCACATAATAATCTCTTTTCTTTTAATGATTGGGCACCGTAAATTCATTCTCATCATTGGATAAATGAATTAATGCTTTGGTTTCATAAGAAAAACTTCACTTCCTACAATTTTTTAAAACCAAAGTTCATCTGTCAATTAGGATAAGCATGGATTCACGAAATAATTTCCTCTGTTTTCATGATTAGGCATTAGAAACACATTCTCCTCATTGGATAAATGATATTGATGCTCTAGGTTCATAAGAAAAACTACTCTTTCTACCATTTTTAGAATTAATGTTCATCCGTCAATTTGGATACACACGAATTCACATAATAATATCCTTTCTTTTCATGATTGGGCACCATAAACCTCTTTTCTTTATCGGGATAAATCATATTGATGCTTTGGTTTCATAAGAAAAATTTCTCTTTCTACCATTTTCAGAATTAATGTTGATCTTTCAATTCAAATTAACATAGATTCATATAATAATCTCCTTTCTTTTCATGATTGGGATAAATGAATTGATGCTTTGGTTTCATACGAAAAATTTCTCTTTCTACCATTTTTTGAATTAAAGTTTGTCTTTCAATTCGGATAAACATGGATTCACATATTAATCTCTTTTCTTTTAATGATCGGGCGCCATAAGTTCATTCTCTTTATTAGGATAAATGAATTGATGCTTTGGTTTCATAGGAAAATCTTCACTTCCCACCATCTATTAGAATCAAAGTTCGGTAGTCAATTGGAATAAACAAGGATTCACATAATAATCTCCCTTCTTTTCATGATTGGGCACCATAAACACATTCTCCTCACTGGGATCAATGATATTGATACTTTGGTTTCATAAGAAAAACTTCTCTTTTTACCATTTTTAGAATTAAAATTTGTCTTTTAATTGGGATAAAGATGAATTTACATAATTATCTCATTTCTTTTAATAATTGGGCACCATGAATTCATTCTCCTTACTGGGATAAATGAATTGATGATTTGGTTTCAGAAGAAAAACTTCATTTCCCACCATTTTTTGGAATCAAAGTTCATCTATCAATTGGGATAAACATGGATTCACATAATAATCTCTTTTGTTTTCATGACTAGGAACCATAAACTCATTATCCTCATTGGGATAAATGAATTGATGCTTTGGTTTCATAAGAAAAGCTTTTCTTCCAACCATTTTTTAGAAACAAAGTTTGTTTTTAATCTAGGACAAAGATTCACATAACAATCTTCTTTCATTTCATGATTGGGTACCATAAGCTTGTTTACTCATTGGGATAAATGAACTGATTTTTTTGTTTCATAAGAAAAACTTCACTTCACACCATTTTTTAGAATGACAGTTCATTTGTCAATTATGATAAACATAGATTCACATAATAATCTCCTTTGTTTTTATGATTGGGCACCATAAGCATATTCTCCTAATTGGAATAAATGATATTAATGCTTTGGTTTCATAAGAAAAACTTCTTTTTCTACCATTTTTAGAACTAATATTCATCCGTCGATTTGGAAAAACATAGATTCATATAGTAATCTCCTTTCTTTCCATGATTGGTACCATAATCACATTCTCATCACTGGATAAATGATGATGATGCTTCATTTTTATTAAAAAAAGGCTTTTCTTTCTACCATTTTTAGAATTAAAGTTCATCTTTTAATTAGGATAAACACAGATTCATATAATAATCTCCTTTCTTTTAATGATTGGGCACCATAAATTCATTCTCCTTATTGGGATAAATGAATTGATGCTTTGGTTTTAGAACAAAAACTCCACTTCTCATCATTTTTTAGAATCAAAGTTTGTCTATCAATTGGGATAAAGAAAGACTCACATAATAATCTTTTTTGTTTTCATGACTAGAACCATAAACTTCATGACTAGGAACCATAAACTCATTATTGGGATAAAGGACATTGATACTTTGGTTTCATAAGAAAAGCTTTTCTTCTAACCATTTTTTAAAAATAAAGTTCGTCTTTCAACTAGGACAAAGAGAGATTCACATAACTATCTTTTTTCTTTTTATGATTGGGTACCATAAGTTCATTCTACTCATTGGGATAAATGAATTAATGCTTTCGTTTCATATGAAAAACTTCACTTCCTACCATTTTTTAGAATCAAAGTTCATCTGTGAATTAGGATAAGCATGGATTCGCGAAATAATCTCCTTTTTTTATGATTGGGCACTATAAACACATTCTCTTCTTTGGGATAACTAATATTGATGCTTTGGATTCATAAGAAAAACTACTTCTTCTACCATTTTTAGAATTAATGTTCGTCTGTTGATTTGGACAAGCACGGATTCACATAATAATCTCTTTTCTTTTCATGATTAGACACCATAATCACATTCTCGTCATTGGGATAATGATAAAGATGGTTTGGTTTTATAAGAAAAACTTCTCTATCTACCATTTTTATAATTAAAGTTCATCATTCAATTGGGATAAACACGGATTCACATAATAATCTCATTTCTTTTAATGATTGGGCACCATAAATTCATTATCCTCATTGGGATAAATGAATTAATGCTTTGGTTTCATAAGAAAAACTTTACTTACCATTAATTTTTAGATTCAATGTTCATTTGCCAACTATGATAAAAATGGATTCACATAATAATTTCCTTTCTTTTCATGATTGGGCACCATAGCAGATTCTCCTTATTAGGATAAATGATAATGATGCTTTGGTTTCATGAGAAAAACTTTTGTTTCTATCATTTTTAGAATTAAAGTTTGTCTTTCAATTGGGATACACATGGATTCACATAATAATCTCTTTTCTTTTAATAATTGGGCACCATAAATTCATTCTCCTCATTGGGATAAATGAGTTGATACTTTGATATCAGAGGAGAAACTTCACTTTCCACTATTTTTTAGAATCAAAGTTCGTCTATCAATTAGGATAAACATGGATTCACATAATAATCTCTTTTGTTTTCATGACCAAAACCATAAACTCATTATCCTTATTAGGATAAATGACATTGATGCTTTGGTCTCATAAGAAAAGCTTTTCTTCCAACCATTTTCTAAGACCAAAGTTCATATTTCAACTAGGACAAAGACGGATGCACATAACAATCTTCATTTCTTTTCATGATTGGGTACCATAAGCCCATTCTACTCATTGGGATAAATGAATTGGTGCTTTGGTTCATAAGAAAAACTTCACTTCCCACTATTTTTTAGAATCAAAGTTTGTTTGTCAATTTGGATAAAAATGGATTCATGAAATAATCTCTTTTCTTTTCATAATTGGACACTATGAACACTTTCTCCTTATTGGGATATTAATGCTTTGGTTTCATGAGAAAAACTACTCTTTCTACCATTTTTAGAATTAATATTCATTCGTCGATTTGGACAAACACGGATTCACATAATAATCTCTGTTCTTTTCATGATAGGGCACCATAAACACATTCTCATCATTGGGATAAAAGATATTGATGCTTTGGTTCCATAAGAAAAACTTTTCTTTCTACCATTTTTAGAACTAAAGTTCGTCCGTCAATTTGGACAAACACAGATTCACATAATAATCTCCATTCATTTCATGATTGGGCACCATAAACACATTCTCATCATTGGGATAAATGAAAACGATGCTTTGGTTTCATAAGAAAAACTTTTCTTCCTACCATTTTTAAAAATAAAGTTCATCTTTCAATTAGGATAAATACAGATTCACATATTTTCTCCTTTCTTTTAATTATTGGGCAAGACAAATTCATTCCCCTCTTTGGGATAAATGAATCGATGCTTTGGTTTCAAAAGAAAACTTTCCCTTTCTACCATTTTTAGAATTAATGTTTATCTTTCAATTGAGATAAACATGGATTCACCAATAATCTCCTTTCTTTCAATGATCAGGCGCCATAAATTCATTCTCTTCATTGGGATAAATGAATTGATGCTTTCGTTTCCTAAGAAAAATTTCTCTTTCTACCATTTTTAGAATTGAAGTTCATCTTTCAATTGAGATAAAAATGGATTCACATAATAATCTCCTTTCTTTTAATGATTGGGCACCACAAATTCATTCTCCTCATTGGTATAAATGAATTGATGCTTTGGTTTCATAAGAAAAACTTCACTTCGCACCATTGTTTAGAATCAAAGTACGTCTGCCAATTAGGATAAAAATGGATTCATGTAAGAATCTCCTTTTTTTTCATGATTGGGCACCATAAACATATATTCTCCTTATTGGGATAAATGATATTGATGCTTTGGTTTCATAACAAAAACTTCTCTTTCTATAATTTTTTGAATTAATGTTCATCTGTCGATTAGGACAAACATGGACTCACATAATAATCTTCTTTCTTTCCATGATTGGGCACCACAAACATATTCTTGTCATTAGGATAAATGATAATGATGCTTTGGTTTTATAAGAAAAACTTATCTTTCTATCATTTTTAAAATTAAAGTTCATCTTTTAATTGGGATAAACATGGATTCACATAATAATCTCCTTTCATTTCATGATTGGGCACCATAAGCACATTATCGCCATTGGGATAAACGATAATGATGCTTTGGTTTCATAAGAAAAACTTCTCTTTCTACCATTTTTAGATTTAAAGTTTATATTTTAATTAGGATAAACTCGGATTCACATAATAATCTTCTTTCTTTTATTGATCAAGCACCACAAATTCATTCTCTTCATTGGGACAAATGAATTGATGCTTTGGTTTCATAAGAAAAAATTTCTTTTTCTACCATTTTTGGAATTGAAGTTTGTCTTTCAATTGGGATAAACACGGATTGACGTAAAAATCTCCTTTCTTTTAATTATTAGGCATTACAAATTCATTCTCCTCATTGGGATAAATGAATTGATGCTTTGGTTTCATAAGAAAAACTTCACTTCCCACCATTTTCTAGAATCAAAGTTTATCTGTCAATTGGGATAAATATAGATTTACGTAATAATCTCCTTTCATTTCTTGATTGTGCACCATAAACACATTTTCATCATTAGGATTAATGATAATGATGCTTTGGTTTCATAAGAAAAACTTCTCTTTCTACCATTTTTATAATTAAAGTCTGTCTTTCAATTGCGATAAACACGGATTCACCTAATAATCTCTTTTCTTTTAATGATAGGGTGCCATAAATTTATTTTCCTCATTAGGGTAAATGAATTAATGCTTTAGTTTCATAAGAAAAGCTTCATTTCCTACCCATTTTTAGAATCAATGTTCATCTATCAATTAGGATAAAAATAGATTCATATGATAATCTCCATTGTTTTCGTGACTAAGAACCATAAACTCATTATTCTCGTTGGGATAAATGATATTGATGCTTTGGCTTCATAAGAAAAGCTTTTCTTGCAACCATTCATTAGAAACAACATTCGTCTTTCAACTAGGACAAAGATGGATTTACATAATAGTCTTCTTACTTTTCATGATTGGGTACCGTAGCTCGTTTTACTCATTCGAGTAAATAAATTGATGCCTTGGTTTCATATGAGAAACATTACCTCCCACCATATTTTAGAATCAAAGCTCGTCTGTCAATTAGGATAAACATGGATTCATGAAATAATCTCCTCTCTTTCCATGATTGGGCACCGTAAACACATTCTCCTTATTGGGATAAATGATATTGATGCTTTTGTTTCATAGGAAAAACTTCTCTTTCCACCATTTTTAGAATTAAAGTATGTCTTTCAACTAGGATAAACATGAATTCACATAATAATCGCCTTTTTCTTAATGATTAGGCACCATAAATTCGTTCTCCTAATTAGGATAAATGAATTGATGCTTTGGTTTGAAAAGAAAAACTTCCCTTTCTACCATTTTTAATTAATGTTCGTCCATCGATTTGGACAAACACAGATTCACATAATAATATCCATTCTTTTCATGATTTGGCACCATAAACACATTCTCCTTATTGTGATAAATGATATTAATACTTTGGTTTCATACAAAAACTTCTCATTCTACCATTATTAGAATTAAAGTTCGTCTTTCAATTGGGATAAACATGGATTCACATAATAATCATCTTTTTTTTTATGATTGGGCACCACAAATTCATTCTTCTAATTGGGATAAATGAATTGATGCTTTGTCTTCAAAAGAAATACTTCCCTTTTAACCATTTTTTGAATTAATGTTCGTTCGTCGATTTGGACAAACACGAATTCACATAATAATCTCCTTTCTTTTCATGATTTGGCACCATAAACACATCCTCCTCATGATATTGATGCATTGATTTCATGCAAAAATCTTTTCTTTCTACCATTATGAGAATTAAAGTTCGTCTTTCAATTAGGATAAACACGGATTCATGTAATAATCTCCTTTCTTTTAATGATTGGGCACAACAAATTCATTCTCTTCATTAGAATAAAAGAATTAATGCTTTGGTTTCAAAAGAAAAACTTCCCTTTCTACCCTTTTTAGAATTAATGTTCGTTCATCGATTTGGACAAACACGAATTCACATAATAATATCCTTTTTTTTCATGATTTGGCACCATAAACACATTTTCGTCATTGTGATAGATGATATTGATGCTTTGATTTCATAAGAAGAAACTTCTCTTTCTGCCACTATTAGAATTAAAGTTCATCTTCCAGTTGGGATAAACATGGATTCACATAATAATCTCCTTTTTTTAATGATTGGGTGCCATAAATTCATTCCCCTCATTGGGATAAATGAATTGATGCTTTAGTTTCATAAAAAAAATTCACTTCCCACCATTTTTTAGATTTAAGGTTCGTGTGTCAATTATGATATACATGGATTCACATAATAATCTCTTTTATTTTCATGATTTGGCACCATAAACACATTCTCCTTATTGTGATAGATGATATTGATATATTGATTTCATGTGAAAATCTTCTCTTTCTACCATTATTAGAATTAAAGTTCGTCTTTCAATTGGGATAAACACGGATTCACATAATAATCTTCTTTCTTTTAATGATTGGGCATCATAAATTCATTCCTTTCATTAGGATAAATGAATTGATGCTTTGGTTTCAAAAGAAAAACTTCCCTTTCCACCCTTTTTAGAATTAATGTTCGTCCATCGAATTGGACAAACATGGATTTACGTAATAATATCTTTTCTTTTCATGATTTGGCACCATAAACACATTTTTGTCATTGTGATAGATGATATTGATGCTTTGATTTCATATGAAAAAACTTCTCTTTCTGCCACATTAGAATTAAAGTTCATCTTCCAATTGGGATAAACATGGATTCACGTAATAATCCCCTTTCTTTTCATGATTGGGCACCATAAACACATTATCCTTATTGGGATAAATGATATAGATGCTTTGGTTTCATAAGAAAAACTTCTCTCTCTACCATTTTTAGAATTAATGTTTGTCTGTCGATTTGGACAAACATGGATTCATATAATAATCTCCTTTCATTTTATGATTGGGCACATAATCACGTTTTTGTCATTAGGATAAATGATAATGATGCTTTCGTTTCATAGGAAAAACTTCTCTTTCTACCATTTTTAGAATTAAAGTTCGTCTTTCAATTGGGATGAACACGGATTCACAGAATAATCGCCTTTCTTTTAATTATTGGGCACCACAAATTCATTCTCCTAATTAGGATAAATGAATTGATGCTTCATCTTCAAAAGAAAAACTTCCCTTTCAACCATTTTTTGAATTAATATTCATCTGTCGATTTGGACAAACACGAATTCACATAATTATCTCTTTTCTTTTCATAATTTGGCACCATAAACACATCCTCCACATTATGATAGATATATTGATGCATTGATTTCATGCGAGAATCTTCTTTTTTTGCCATTATTAGAATTAAAGTTTGTCTTTTAATTGGGATAAACACGAAGTCACATAATAATCTCATTTCTTTTAATGATAGGGCACCACAAATTCATTCCCTTCATTAGGATAAACGAATTGATGCTTTGCTTTCAAAAGAAAAACTTCCCTTTCTACCCTTTTTAGAATTAATGTTCATCTATCGATTTGGACAAACACGAATTCACATAATAATATCCTTTCTTTTCGTGATTTGACACCATAAACACATTTTCATTATTATGATAGATGATATTGATGCTTTGATTTCATATGAAAAAACTTATCTTTCTGCCACTATTAGAATTAAAATTCATATTTCAATTAGGATAAACACAGATTCATATATAATCTCCTTTCTTTTAATGATTAGGCACCATAAATTCATTCCCTTCATTGGGATAAATGAATTGATGCTTTGGTTTCATAAAAAAAATTCACTTCCCATCATTTTTTAGAATCAAGGTTCATATGTCAATTATGATACACATGGATTCACATAATAATCCCCATTCTTTTAATGATTGGGCACCATACACACATTCTCCTTATTGGGATAAATGATATAGATGCTTTGGTTTTATAAGAAAAAACTTCTCTTTCTACTATTTTTAGAATTAATGTTCATCTGTCGATTTGGACAAACACAGATTCACATAGTAATCTCCTTTCATTTTATTATTGGGCACCATAATCACATTTTTGTCATTAGGATAAATGATAATGGTGCTTTTGTTTCATAGGAAAAACTTCTCTTTCTACCATTTTTAGAATTAAAGTTCTTCTTTCAATTGGGATTAACACGAATTCACATAATAATCGCCTTTCTTTTAATGATTAGACACCATAAATTCATTCTCCTAATTAAGATAAATAAATTGATGCTTTGTCTTCAAAAGAAAAACTTCCTTTTCAACCATTTTTTGAATTAATGTTCATCAGTCGATTTGGACAAATGCAAATTCACACAATAATCTCCTTTCTTTTCATGATTTAGCACCATAAACACATTCTTCTCATTGTGATAGATGATATTGATGCATTGATTTCATGTGAAAATCTTCTTTTTCTACCATTATTAGAATTAAAGTTTGTCTTTTAATTGGGATAAACATGGATTCACATAATAATCTCCTTTCTTTTAATTATTGGGCACCATAAATTCATTCCCTTCATTACGATAAATAAATTGATGCTTTGGTTCAAAAGAAAAACTTCCTTTTCTACCCTTTTTAGAATTAATGTTCATCCATCGATTTGAACAAACATAGATTCACATAATAATATCCTTTCTGTTCATGATTTGACACCATAAATACATTTTCGTCATTGTGATAGATGATATTGATGCTTTGATTTTATACGAAAAAACTTATCTTTCTGCCACATTAGAATTAAAGTTCATCTTTCAGTTGAGATAAACACGGATTCATATAATAATCTCATTTCTTTTAATGATTGGGCACCGCAAATTCATTCCCCTCATTGGGATAAATGAATTGATGCTTTGATTTCATAAAAAAATTCACGTCCCACCAATTTTTTATAATCAAGGTTCGTGTGTCAATTATGATATACATGGATTCACATAATAATCCCATTTCTTTTTAATGATTGGGCACCATAAACACATTCTCCTTATTGGGATAAATGATATAGATGCTTTAGATTCATAAGAAAAACTTCTCTTTCTACAACTTTTAGAATTAATATTCGTCTATCGATTTGGACAAACATGGATTTATGTAATAATCTCCTTTCATTTTATTATTAGGCACCATAATCATGTTTTTGTCATTGGGATAAATAATAATGATGCTTTGGTTTCATAGGAAAAACTTCTCTTTCTACCATTTTTAGAATTAAAGTTCGTCTTTCATTTGGGATTAACATGGATTCCCATAATAATCTTTTTTCTTTTAATGATTGGGCAGCATAAATTCATTCTCCTTATTGCGGTAAATGAATTAATACTTTGGTTGCTAAGAAAAACTTTACTTCCTACCATTTTTTAGAATCAAAGTTCGTTTGTCAATTGGGATAAACATGGATTCGCATAATGATCTCATTTCTTTTCATGATTGGGCACCGTAAACACATTCTTCTCATTAGGATAAATGATGTTGATGCTTTGGTTTTGTAAGAAAAACCTCTATTTCTACCATTTTTAGAATTAATGTTCATCCATCGATTTGGGCAAACATGGATTACATAGTAATCTCTTTTCTTTTCATGATTGGGCTCCAAAAACACATTCTCCTCATTGGGATAAATGATAATGTTGCTTTAGTTTCATGGGAAAAAATTTTCTTTCTACCATTTTTAGAATTAAAGTTCATCTTTCAAGTGGGGTAAACACGAATTCATATAGTAATCTCCTTTCTTTTAATGATTGGTGATGAGCCTTATAAGAATATAACTCAATGGAAGTAGGTCTCTAATGAGTCAAAACAAAAATAAAACAAAATAAAAAAATATATAAAATCTGGAAGTTGGAAGGATGGAAGGAATAAACCTTGATTGATCGATCAGAATCCTTCTTACAATTAATACAAGGGTTGGATGCCACTTTTAGGGATGAGAAACCTAAAAGATATGTCCCAGAAACTTGCCATAAAGAAGACTTGGATAAGAGAAAAAAATTAAAAATAATTTGCTACTTTGTTAATCAACTCTGAATGCCTCAAAAAAAGCCTAAGGTCTCCAATTTATAGTAGAGAATATGGCCAAAGGCCTTTACAAGAAAAGGAGATTAAATCCTAAATAATTATTAAGATATTTCTTACCCATAATGAAAGTAAAACCTTTCTATAAACAACCTTCCTAAAACAAAATAGTCAATGGAATTAATTTCCTTGTAAGATAAGAAATTAAAACCTTCCTAAAATAAAACTGAAAGCCTTAGAGATTACGTAATAATTAGCACACCAAAACTTTCATAATTTGGATGATATTGACTTTTTTGCTTTAAAAAGACTTTTTTGCTTTAAAAAGACTTCTAGAATCTTCAAGGATCTTCCTGACTGAGCACATGATACACTAAGTTCACTCTTTTAACCCTTAATCATATGATTGGGCCTATATACTCAAACTCCTCCTCCTTTAGGCGTGCTATGTTGGGCCAACCATGATGTGGCAGATCATTTCCCCCTTGTTGAGAAGGATTTGCCTTCAAATCCACATTATCTCCATTACCCAAGGTGTCTTCCAAGTTGGGTGTAAGATCTCGAACATTGAACGTAGTACTCACATTGTATTCTTCTGGTAGGTTAAGCTTGTAAGTGTTATCATTTACCTTCTCAAGGACCCTAAAAGGACCATTAGCTTGTGGCATCAATTTATACTTCCTTTGATCAAGGAACCTTTCATTATGAAGATGAATCCACACAAGATCTCTTGGTTTAAATAGAACTTGCTTTCTCCTTTTATTTCTTAATTTTTCATAAGCTTTGTTCTTCTTCTCGATCTGTTCTCTAACTTCCTTGTGCATATTTTCACCATTTGAGCCTCCTTAGCTCTATCTATACAACTCATTTCACTAATTGGTATTGATGCTAAATCAAGAGGTGTAGTTGGGTTGAAACCATAGACTACCTCAAAAGGAGAATGCTTAGTCACAGATTCTAAGTGAACTCTACATATGCCAAGCACTCATCCCAATATTTTAGGTTCATGTTCACCATCGTCCTAAGCAAAGCTAAAAGTGTTTGATTCACCACTTTGGTTTGCCCATCAGTTTGTGGATGAGAAGCTGTGCTAAATAATAACTTGGTTCCAAGCTTCTTCCATAAAGTCTTCCACATATAGCTTAGAAACTTAGCATCACAATCAAAAACAATGCTCTTAGGAATCCCATGTAGTCAAACTATTTCTTCAAAGAACAAATTAGCTACACAGCTAGCATTGTCAGCTTTGTGGCATGGAATGAAGTGTGACACCTTCGAAAAGAAATCTACTACAACTATTATCGAATCATTTCCCAATGATGTCTTAGGTAAACCTAAAAGAAAATCCATGCTTACGTGTTCCCAGAGATGTTCAGGTATGGGCAAAGGCATGTATAACCCTTGTGCCATCTCCTTGCTCTTCCCTTTTTTGCACTTGACATATCTTTTTATAATTTTATGAACATCTCGATTCATTGCCGGCCAATAAAAGTGTGCTTTCAGTGTTTCTAATGTTTTTTTTTCTTCGAAGTGTTTAGCAAGAGTAGACACTTTATTTTATCCAGGCTAATTTGTAGCAATCTAGAGCATGGACGTGAAAGGGGGTGATGATCGATACAATGCTCCAACGTGCCAAAAATAAGGCTTAGGGATCATATCAAAGGTAAATGCTAATATGTGGCATCAAATGAAATAGTTTAAGGTATTCGGAGACAAAAATATATGAAAAAATTCATTATTTTACTTGAATGTATTGACACATGGTTTTCATGTATCGATACGATGCTCCAACGTGCCAAATATTTGAAATGTCCCCATTTGTATTGATACAACATGTAGATGTATCGATGCATAAGCCTCTATATCGATACAGGACCTCATGTATCGATACTAGGCCATGCCAAGACCAAAACATGCATTCTGTAAAGAAATGTATGATACATATCAACATGTATCGATATAGTGGTTCATTGTATCGATACAAATGGTTCATAGTATCGATACAATGATCATTGTATCAATACAATGTTTATTGTATTGACACCATCAAGGTTTTTAGACCAAATGTATTGATACATATGCAATGTATCGATACGTGCAGGCTATTTTCACGGTCTAGGCATTTTTGACTCGTCCACCATTGATCCAAAACTCAATTTTAACTCATTTCTTTGCCTCAAGAAAGATCAAAACCCGTATTGAATTATGAATTTGGACTTTTGAATTAATCAAAACATTTTTTGAAGTCTAAATTGGATCAACAAGGGTCAATATCACATGATCACCCTACTCCCTAGTTTATTGGCCAATATC
>JBBYHK010324973.1:0-25789 GCA_038382065.1 Adansonia grandidieri | reverse complement strand
TGTAGAATATGTTTGACTGTCATCTTTGCATAGCAGTACTCCTAGGCCTTGCTGTGTTTTCAGATTTATGTTACATGGCGCGTGACTTAGTCGCTTTGTGGCCTCTTTTATTACTTTTCAATAAATTGCGGAGCTGTTAAAAAAAAAATCTTATTCTTATAATATATAATATAATAATAAAACATTATTCTAATAGTTATTAAGTAATATAATAAATAATAATAATAGTATTATCGTCAGTTTAAAAGATTTTTTGCATTTAAGTTTTTATATATTATAGATAATAACAAATAAAAAGAAAATATATAAACAAAATAGAGAAATTTACGAGGAATGATATAAGCAAAAGACATTCATGTTCTCTAAGAAAAGGTAAACAATGAAAAAAGCTTCTGACTAGGATAATACAAAAAAATTACATTTTTCTTTTATATATTTTTATATAGTTATTTGTGTTCGAAATTTTCAAGTGAAAATGTATTCAAACCAAAACTCAGATGAAGTTATAAGAGATAATTGTCGCAACGCACCCTTCACGCGATGCGCTACGACTTAAAAATGAAAGAGAGAAAATAAAGGCAAGGGGTTCACCTTTGGATCATCTCTTGTTTGGTATATGGATAAGGCGTGATAAAGTGAAAGTCAAGGGGATGACTGTTAGACGAATCACTTATCAACCGCTCTTGAATGGTGATTATGGAATGACCATGACTTGGAGTCGCCACCAATCATTTTAGGCTAGGTATAACTGGATACCCATTAAAATCTACGTTTTTGAGTTACAAAACTTGAAACACTATTTTATGGACTGCATATACTGAAATTCATTTTCAAAGGGTCGGGGAGTCAGTTGTGCATGTGGAAGGATTAGCTTCTCCATGACACCTAAAATCGGTATCATCTAGCCATAAATTATCGAAGTCTCAATTTTTCTTAGTTTTTCATGTGGTCATTATTTATGTGTAATTCCCTTCTTATGAATGCAAAATTTTAAATATTAAATCTAAGTTTTAATGAGAAAAGTTTAATTAATATATCTCTATGCAACCCAGGAGGGAGGAGGAACATAAAGGATTTGGTAGAATGAGATGCGGGTTGATTTAGAAGAGGATACTCTATGTTAAGTACTAGACGGATACTGACACAGAACATTGCCTTAGGTTTAATGAAATTTGATTTTTTTGAAATTATGAATGCAAATTGTCATCAAGGAGAGAAATAGGTTAGTAAGACATAAACAACACAATAAAAGTCGCATTACAAATTAATATACAAAGACCTAGAAACAAAAGAGATGATAATGATATATCTCGTAATTGACCTCGATTATTTAGAATTAACTGAATTGGCAATTTTGAGATGTGTTTGGATTTGATAGTCATCTTAGGCATGAAAAATTTGATAAAAGGTCCAAAGAAGGTCAAGAAGATAAAACTTAGATTTTTGATGGATTTTTGAAAAAAAACGGGTTGGAGAATCGCCTAAAAAATGCAAGGTTAGAGTATCCTTTTCAAAAAATAGGTTGCAGTATTCCCTTGAAAAGAGAGATGTTGAGTGATTTTTGAAAAACAAAATTTTGTTATATTTTAAGGAAAATATGGATCTTGGAATTGAAACCTGATAATTTAAATAGAAGATGGAAAGTAATCTTTAAAAGTGTTTGGAGTCTTGATACAATCCTAATGGCACCTATGTCTTGACATGAAGCTCTATAGGGAAAATCATTGAATACATTTTGATTCATTTAAATGACCCAAAAGGATGGTTCATGAAAAATCATAGTGACTTTTATCAAATTCAACAAAATCAGGGGACAATGTCGTATTGTTCACATTCTCAAATTTATTTTGGTTTGCTTCGATGGTTTCTAGTGGAAAACAAGGTATTGGAAAGGTAATTTGACAAGGATTAATATAAAAATATTCCAAGATACTAGAAAATCACTTTCTAGGCGAAATTAATTTTTGAAATCGGGTCTGAGTTAGTGAGATAGCAAATGGAAGAGAAATGGGTTGTGAAATTTGAAAAATTGCTTTAGACTCAATTGGGATCATTAAAACACAAATGATAGCTTTTTGAAAAAGAAATCTTATTAAATTTTTAGGAAAAATATTCATAACGTCTAGAAAAATCATTTAACGGTGTAGAATTGCCTAAATAGAATATAAATCATTAATTCCTAGGTTTTGGATAGTAAAGGTTTGAAAAATCATAAGTTACACTACTGAAATGATTATGGGCAAACGAGGTATCATTGTAAAGATAATTCAAAGCCCTTTCAAGGAAAAATTCTAAAAAATTCATTTGGAGTCCAAAAATAATTTTTTAGATAGGGATCACTGTGTATTAGTATCATAATAGGGTTTTCTTTGGGTTAAGGCTTTTATGGTCACATGTCAAGGTATCGGACATGCGAATGTCCAATCATTGAAGTCCATGGTAGTGAAGTAACAGACCAATCCAACTCCCATAGAGTAGGTCACTGAATCATCTGCTATGCACACCAATAGTCATGATAGGCTCGAAACAAGGCTTAAACTAATTACTTGAAAGCATTTTTTATTTTGGCTTAGATACAAAATTTATTTGTCCTAATGAGCCATGATTTTAAAAAGTTATGTTTGATAAATCCCTAAGATTAGATAACTAATATATTAAAAATATTAAATCCATGACAATCCCCATTGATTGAAGTTAGTGTAGACTTAAAATGGGGTTTTCTTTGAACATAGATTTTTCCAAGCATCATAGAGGCATTTCAATAAACATATGATGAACTAAACTAACTGAAGCTATCAAACATGAACAACCACTCAAAACATCAAACTATTCATGCACTTCAACAAGGAAATCATAGTAAAAATATATCCCAAGGCATGGTCAAGATCAAAATATGCTAGGTTGAGCATTTACACATGAAAAAATCATGTTGTGGTGAAGAAAAGCATGGAGAAATGCATAAACAGTGGTTGTTTTATTGTCAATAAGAAATATGGCATTCCAATTCATCAAAACACAATTGAAACCACTAAGAAAGTCATTAAAATCCTAAGGCTACCATAAACAAAGCCACACTAATGCATGAAAGCCTTAATAGGGTCATGAAAGCATAAAGGTTCACTAAGATGGTGATAAAGAAAAACAAAAAAAAATTAAAGGAAGAAAAGAAAAAAAATGCCTCAATGAAAGCTTGAACTCTTAGTTATATCCTTAGATAGCAATCTAGCAATTTTTAACTCTCTTTTTTCCTTTGTTTTGCTATGGATTAACATGAAAGGAATGAAAAAAAAAAAAAGCTTTCGGTTATGGTGGCTATGGAGGATAGTTTTTAGGTTTGAGATGAGGGAAATGGGAGGTTTTAGAAGGGTTTTTGGAATGGTGGAAAAAGAGTTATGGGAATGGAGTTTTTGGGAAAGCTTAAAGGTTTTTTTCTTTTTGGTTATTACAGTATTTTTTTTAGTTGAGTAAGAAAGTTGGATTATATAAGGGATGATTTTAACCATTAAGATGACCTAACAAAGAGGCCACTAGGACTTTTGGCATGCATCATATGATAACTCATTGTACCCATGTGATACCTTTCAATATTTGATTGGCAAATGTTGATTCTTGCAAGCCAAAAAACCACGCATTAGCTGATCAAATGACTAATTATAACTTAGTCCTCTATTAAATTAGATTTTCTTACAAAATACCCTTGTGCCAAGCTTAATGGGTTTTTCCAAAATGTGTTAATCCAATGTTTAGAGCCCAGATATTAAACTCACATGATTGGTTTGAATTTTATGTCTAATATTAGATAATTTTTAAAGCCAATGTCATGACCAAATTTACTTTTCGAAGTCATGGTAGGAAAGGAAAAAGAGTCTTGAATTAGGCCAAAAATAGCATTGTGTATCAATACATTGAGCTTTATATCGATCCATTATGTAAAAAAAAAAAAATAATGTATAGATATTTTGAATCTGGTATCAATACAAAGCGTGGTGTATCGATACCAACAAGCCTGTATCGATACTAAGTTTGTTGTATTGATACATGCACTTCTGTATCCATATTTGTTGGCCAAAAATCATAATTTTAGCTACAACATAACTTTATATCGATGCAAACACCCTTATTATCGATACCACTCTTTAAATATCAATACCATGCCTTTTAGTATTGATGCAATAAGCAAGATTTGGAATTTGAATGATGTGGAGCTTTATATCGATACCTCACACTAATGTATTAAGACATGCATACAAAAATATAGATTTTTCTTACCTTTGCCTCTTCAAACTCTTTTCTAGAGCCAAAAATGATGGAGAATTGACTTGTGCTTCTTCGAATAACCTCGATGATGCCTCAAATAATGACTTATGATACCTCAAATGTTGGCCTAGACAAAATAAGGTGTCTATAGCTACTCTTTTTTGGTTATTGCTAAGCATCAGGAACCGAGCAAAGAAAAATGTATACTATTTTATTTAGGGTGTAACATTGCCTTTTGAGTATCTATAGAAAAATAGAGATCTAATTAGTATCATGCTGAGATAGGTAGAGTTTGTTGGTAATGGTTCTGACTGATAAAAAAATTTAAATGAGTTTTGTAAGGTTTAACCTCCCTATTAAGCTTGTAGTTTTCTAGGTTTGATCCCCCAAACAAGTGCTAGCTAGTATTTGCTTTGACTCAATAGGTATCTAGTTCTTTATGGACTGACATAGGTATGTGTCTAGATCTTTATGAACTCACTCGATAGGCATCCAACTCTTCATAGACTAAGGTAGGTTGGTGTCCAGCTCTTTGTGGACTGAAGTAATTAGGTATCTAGTTCTTTTAGACTGAGGTAATTAAGTAGGCCCTCGACTCTTTATGGATTAAGGCAGGTAGGCATTTAGCCCTTTGTGGACTGAGGTAAGTAAGCATCAAGCTCTTTCTGGACTGCAATAGGTAGGTGTCTAGCTTTTTATAGACTGAGATAGATAGGCATATAGCTCTTTATAGAATGAGGTAAGTAAACATCCAACTTTTTGTGGATTAAGGTAGGTAAGCATCTAGCTTTTTGTGGACTGAGGCAAATAAGCCTTTAATGCTTTGTAGATTGATATAAGTAAGCATCTAGCTATTAAGTAGGTAGACGTCCTACTCTTTGTGGATTAAGGTAGGTAGGCATCGAGTTCTTTATGGACTAAGGTAGATAAGTATCCAGCTATTTATGGACTGAGGTATGTAAGAGTCTAGCTCTCTTTAGATTGAGGTAGATAGGCATCCAGCTCTAGTGGGTTAAGGTACATTCAGTTTAGGGAGCTTACTTGGGTTTTTTAAGGTTTTTGGAGACAATAGTTGGTACATGTAGTTCTAAGTTTCTTTAGGACTTTTGAAGGTAGGAGTGAATACCTAAAAAGTGGTAAATAGTTTCATGTATGATGCCTAAGGGTGCAAATGCATGATTGGATTATGCAGATATGATGATTTAGAAATCTAATATGGTAATTGGCTGTAGCATTTTGAGTTGCCTAGAGTTCTTCAGGTCCTTTTGTTATAAGGTTTACCAACTTTACTATTGTCTAAAAGTTTTCTCGAATAGTTAAAGTCATTTTTGAAGGTTGAGTGACCTGTGATGCAAAAAAAATTTCCTATGTCTGATCAGCTTATGTGAGATGCTTATTTGTTAGGGTTTGCTAATAGACTTGGTGGGTTAGTTTTTTCTTGACAAAAGGGATACGTTTGATGATTCAAGTTGACTAGCATGAATTTGGTTTGATGATAAGAAATGTAAAACATGGATGTTATAGCTTCACCTTTCGACTAAGGTTTACGAAGGGAAATTTTTTATCATGTTTTTAAGAGAGAAAAAGTGATGTACGCCATAATCTCATGCCGTAGCACAGGTGCCATGTTATGCAATGTTATGGGTAAATTGATAACAATGCCTATGTTTTTAGTTGAAACCTAATGGGCATGGAATACTGCATATACACATGACATGACATGGTGCGAATGTTCATGATTACAAAGCTGCGAGAATGTGAATTTACATGAATGTGAATGCCTACTAACCTAGGTGCCCTTGATTGCTACTGGATATGAATGGGAATACGTATGAATGCTTATGCTCATTTATGAAAATGCACATGAGTACTAATGTTTGTAGGCAGGAATAAATGTGGGTATGAGCAGATATAAATAGGGATGTATATGAGTGCAAATGCCCATGAGTGAGGATGCACATGAGTGCTAATGCTTGTGAACAAGAATGCACACGAGTGCCAATTATGAGCGAGAATGGCTATGATTCAAAATACAAATGAGTGCTAATGAGTGTTAGTGCATATGAGCATGTTTGAGCATGAGTTTAGCTGTCTATAAGTACAAATGGGTACGAAAGATGATGTACATGGGTGTAAAAGAATGCGAATGCACATGAGTGCAAACACGACAAATAGGAATGCAATTGTAAGTGAGTGAGATTATGAGTAAGTGAGAATGCATGTGAGTGCTGATCCTTGTGAGTGCAAACACCCAGACTTATCATTATCCAAATGTAAGGAAATTAATGTAGATGCTAGAGTGGTAATAATGCAACTACGTTTTAGGTTAAGCTTGTATGGGTGAGTGATGATTGAATGCTAATGCAAATGAGGCATATCCACATGAGTGATACTTGATGTTATCCATTATCGTGAAAGGTGTAGAGGTTGGGACTATGGTTGGCACTCTTTTAATATGGCTTAACTTTTCTTAATGGTTTTTTCTTTTTATGTTTAGAGGCATTTTAATCCTAGCATTATTTCGTGCTTTAAAGCTAATATCTTTTTTTGTTTAAAATGTTCATTTGATGAAAGCTCTTAAGTTAACAAAATGTTCAAGTTTCTTGATGACTGATGATCTATAGTTACAAGATAGCAATTTGGCTTTTCAATTAGATTAAAAGGATTGAAGAGGGCTTTGATTAGTTTAAAAAGAAATTCAGGGCTAGTGAAATGGATTCCTTATTTTTCTAGGCTCACGAATAGACCTGTCCTTATATAACATGAATTCCTTAGAAACCAAGCAAATTAGAGATTCTTTCAAGCCTCTTACCATTGATGCTTCGACCAACACTAGGATTGGCCATGACGGGTTCATGGTTGTAAGGTTGATTTAGAAAGGTAAGAATTTAGTTGAAAGAGTTGGTCTATCTAAGGATGCCAATTTAGGATGTTCAAGGAATTTTGGGTGTCCTTAGATTTCTTTGGAATGATGGTTTCCTTGTTAGGATTTCAGTAATCCTATGAGTGGCACTAAAAATTGACTATTTTGCTTTAAATTGCTCGTTTTAGGCTTTCACCCTAGAGCTTCAATCTGCCCATTTTTATATCTTTTTTTAATTGATTGCTTTGTTATGCTTCTTAATAAAGCTTAATATTTGTCAAAAGAATAGGTTCCCAGAGAAGGGCACATCACTTTCTCATTTCTATGCTTAATCGAAATGGATTTTCAAAGACCGTAATGTAGGCTAGGGTTCATGGTTCTAAAAGAAATGGTATCAAGGCCCAAATTTAGTGTATAAGGGTGACTGGACCAAGGGTTATTCTTATTTCATGAGGGCATCCATCATTTTTACTTTTAGGATGTCTTTATTTCCTAATATTTGGTTTCCTCTTTCTTGATTTTGCTTTTGCTTCATTGTTATTTTTGTTTCTTTTTCATTTTATCCTTTTTGCTTTTTTTTTTCTTTCTCTTTTCTTTTTTTTTTCTCTTTTATTTTTTTGGAAGGAATCTTGGACTTTAAAAACTAGGCGCATTCATACTTACCCTATGATGTTAGGCAGCTTCATAATTATAGAGTGGGATATCTGCCCCCATGCCCTTTAGAAAGGTTTGCTCTTTGTCCCCTAATGTGGAGGGTGATCTCTGATTAGGGTTTTCAATAAAATGAATTTGTTAGACTCAAAGAGAGGTAGTAAGGGGAGTAATTTCCTAGCTCGTGAAAGAATAATGAAAAATGGCCATTTTTCATCTCAAAACCCGACTATGTGAACTGAAGAATCATTTCCCAAAGAAAGTTTCTTTAAAGATATTTTGAATTCCTTAATCACATTATGTCATATTCAATTGCCATTTTTCTCTGTTCTTTTAGATACATGCCTTAATTCTCTTTTTCACTCCACATGCTTGGGAAATCTCCTTTTTGGTTTACCACTAATGGGAGATCATGAATGTCGAGGCTTATATGGTAAGAAATATTTTGTGTTTGATCTTTAAGGTTTGTATTGACAAGGGATTTGGTTTTGAGACATCAAAGTGATAAGGAAGAACTAGGGATAGGGTTTGTGGTGGCACACAAAACATGCCTTGAGAAAAAAATTTGATAAATGGCCTAGAGGTGTCAAAATAAAAGAGGAGAATTAGGGATAAGGGGTCATAGAGGGACCTAAGTGTGCCTCGAGAAAGGCTTTTGGTGCATAGTTTTAAGGTATCAAAATAAAATAAGAGAGTTTAGGATAAACAGGCAATGGCAGGACCTAAAACATGCCTCAAGAAAGGGTTTTGGTGCATGGTTTAGAGGTATCAAAATGAAAAAAGGGAATTAAGGTTAAAGTGTCATGGCAAAACTTAAGGCATGCCTCAAGAAAGAATTGTGGGGAACTAGTTTGGAGGTGTTAAATTAATAGGTAAGGGTATGGTCTAAGAGGTTTTGTTAAGGACACAGGGCAATTTTATGGTGTTGCCTTAAAATTTGATTTAAAGAGCTATTAGGGTATGGCTTGCTAGCTTGTGTTTTGGTTTTTCAAGAAGAAGCTAAATATTTTTGACACAATCTTGACATGTGTCAAATCACCATTTCTAGGATTCCCAAAAGAATATAAGATTTGTTTGGTTCCCAAAGGGGTTAATGAATTTATTAGCCTATGTCATTCTTAGCCTAGATCGAGGCTTTTAACGGTTTGATTGTTCTGGTGTGGTTGTATGAGCATGGTTTAGAGTTGATTCCTGAAAGTTTTGGGGTTTCTCAATGAGTCAATTTTATGCATGGAAAAACTTGGAGAGAGATGAAGAACGCAAGTAATCATTAGATTTTTAGGACTTTCTAATATTATGCTTTCATTAAACATATGATTCAAAGTTCAAACCTATTAATCTCATGAAAATGACAATTTAAAGACAAATGCTTTTCATACGAAGCATGCAAAATTAAAATGCCCCTATTACCCTAGGTTCACACATCCCATTTCACTCTTTCAATTGATCTAGATCTAGCTGCCTCGCTTTGCTCAGTTACTATACTCTTCTTTTCAAAACCCTATACATTGATATGTCAAGGATGTTTATCTATACGTATGAGACCTAAAATGTTATGATTGTTATGGAATGATGCATGCGTGTGTACATGCAAGTGAGTGCAACAACGATGTTAATGTAACGTGTGAGAAAATGACATGAACATGATAAAGTTGTCATGGAAATCTATCCTTAAGATTGCAAAGAGTATGAGGAGTGATCATGGAACCTATGAAATGCACCATGTCACGTTCTTAGTGCATCAACCATGTCATGCCTCGAGCCTGGGCATTATAGTGTTCATTCACCATTGCCCTGAATCAATTGTCTTTATATGTTTGATGCAAGACACGATGCATGTGAAATGAGCTTGAGAAACAATAAAGCATTGAAAGAAGAAAGAATACCAGTAGGAATAAAAGAAAGAAAGCAAGAAAAATGAAATCATAAAAATTACCCTGATAATAGGAGCTAGGATGCCTTAGGGCGAGCACAGGAAAAACCATAGGTATCGTTGTTTTGCCCTTCGAACCTAGACTTATGTGGACAACATAACAGCATGTCCAAGATATTAGAATGAAGATTATTGCTCAGAACGATGATGACTCCCTTGTTATCACACGGTTCCAAGTTAATGTCAAGCCATCAATCAGACAATATGATGGCTTATTCGAGTAGTTTGTCCGTAGTGGGACAGCATGATGCCTCTCAGGACATTAGGTACTCGCTCATCATCGTTTAATGATTGATAGGCTTTAAGCCATTGGTTAGGGAGCACAATGACTTACTAGGTGGGTTTCATTGTGATAATACTCAAATGTTATCTCTAATTAAAAAAAAAGGAAAAAGGCATTAGTCATCGATTGAACAACATAATCGCATGGCCAGGTAACATTACAATGGATGACATGATCTGGGATGGGAAAAAAGGCTTTGATGACAATGTTCGCTTATGATCACTTACGTGACAAAAAAATGATAAAAAGGATTAAAAAGTAAGAAGCATTCCCCAAGTGTCATATTCTTTAGGTCAATCTTGTAGCACTTTGGTATGGCCTAACATGGTTTGGCTATTATGGCTGATTGTATAGGATTAATTTGACTCTAAAAGTTCCTAAACCATTTTTTCATCCAGTAAAGATAGCCAAGGCACCTCGATCCTAGGCCCATCGTAGGCTTAGCGGCATAGGTTTGACTCAGATGGATGTATTTTGTGATACCCATATAGATAAAAAAATACCATGGGAGCATAGGTACTTTACACCCTGAAAGATATTGCTAACCCAGGGGTAAAGAGATACCACGGAAGACCATTAGCTCACTTTCACCTAACAAATATGTTATTCTTTCCCTAAGAAATGTACAACTGAGAGTCCAATACGGATGTGAGTGTGCAATTTGTGTAAGAGAAACAATCTAACCTTGTTCTTTACCTTTTATTATCGTTTTAAAGAAGCTATCATATTAATTTTTTAAATAAGAAAAAACCCTATAAATCATGAGAAAAAAACAAATATACACAATACAATAATAAATAAATATTAGAGCACAAAAAAGATGAAGAAAGAAGATTACAAATAAATAATGCTTAAAATCAAGGGAAACAAAGAGTCTGATAAAATTTAGCTAGTTGCAAGCTTAACTCTCTAAATTTATCCCTAGTGAAGTCGACAAGTTGTTGTGACGTGCCCTTCGTGTTACATGTTTTGACTTAAAAACAAAAGAGAGAAGGTAAAATGAAAGGGCTCGCCTTTGGATCATCCCTTGATTAGGATTTGGATTAGGTGTGATAATGTGAAAGTCAAAGGGAGGATTTAATCACTCATTAACTCGTTTATTACGAATTGACCATAATTTAGAGTTGCCACCGATTATTTTGGGCGATGTATAATCGGATACCTATTAAAATTGGTGATTCTGAGTCGCCAAACTCAAAACACAAATTTTATGAACTACATACACTAGAGTTTGTTTTAAAGGCTTCAGGAATCGATTAGTCATGTAGAAAGATTAGCACCCCCTATAACGCCCAAATTAGTACCATTTAGCCGTAAATTATCAAAATCTTGGTTTTCTTTAGCTTTTCATGTGGTCATTATTTGTATGTAATCTATTTCTTATAAATGCAAGTTTTTAAATATAAAATTCGGGTTTTCATGATAAAAGTTTAATTAATATCTCTCTATGCAACCCAAGAGGAAGATAAACATAAAGGATTTGGTATAATGAGATCCGAATTGATTTAGAAGATGATATTCTACATCAAATATTGGAGGGATATTAATACAAAATATTGCCTCAGGTTTAATGAAATTCAATTTTTTTGAAAACATGAATGCAAATCATCATCGAGAAGAGAAATAGGTTAGTAAGACATAAAAAAATAATAAAAGTTGCATTATGAATTAATATACAAAGACATAGAAAATGAGGGATGGTTGGGATGTATTTTGTAATTGACTTATTGAGGAATAACCCAATTGATAATTTAAGAGTGTTTAGATTTGATAGTCATCTTAGGTGCAACAAATTTGATAAAAGATCTGGGGGAGCCTGGGAAGAGAAAACTAGATTTTTTTTGTGTTTTTGAAAAGTAAGGTTAGGGTATCCCTTCGGAGAAAATAGCATTGCAAAATTCCCTTAGAAAAGTGAGGTTAGAGTATCTTTCGACAAAAATGAGGTTGAAGTATCCCCTTAAAAAAGAGATTTGAGTGATTTTTGAAAATAGGAGTTTTCATATATTTTGAGGACAATATGGATCTTCGAATTGAAACCTGATAATTTCAATAAAAGATCAAAATTAATCTTTAAACGTGTTTGGAGTCTTGATTCGAGCCTAGCAGCACTGTGTCTTAACATGAAACTCCATGGAGAAAACTGTTGAATACATTTCGAGTCATTTAAATGACCCAAACAGATGGTTTGAGAAAATTCCTAGTGACTTTTATCAAATTCAACAAAAGCAAAGGATAACATCATGATATCCGCATTCCTAAATTTATTTCAATTTGGCCCAATGGTTTTTAGTGGGAAACAAGGGACCATTGGAAATGTAACTAGATAAGGATTAATGTAAAAATATTTCATAAATCTTAAAAAATCACTTCCTAGATGGAATTAATTTATGAAACTAGGTCTGAGTTAGTGTTCAAAGCAAATGCTGGAGAAAAGGGTTGTGATTTTAAAAATTTTGGTTCAAAATCAGGATCATTAAGTTCGAAACGATACTTTTTGAAAAAGGACTTTTATGAAACTTTCAAGGAAAACATTCAAAAAGTCCAAAAAAATCATTTGATGGGTTAAAATTGCCCAAACAGAATATAACTTGCTGATTCTAACGCTTCTGGACAGCCAAGGTTCGAAAAATGATAACTTCCACATAAGGGATGATCTAAGGGCAAACAAGGTATCATTGAAAAATTAATTCAAAGCCCTTTCAAGGATAAATGCTAGAAAAATCCAAAAAATCATTTGGAGCTAAAATAATTTTAAAAATAGGGATCATTATGTTGCCAATACCAAAATAGGGGTTTCTTTGGGTTAAGGCTTTTATGGTAGCATGTCAAGGTGTCAAACATGTGAATGTCCAATCACTGAGGTCCATGGCAATGAAGTAACAGACTAATCCAACTCTCATGAAGTAGGCCGCTGAACCATTTACTATCCAGACCAATTGTCATGATAGGCTTGAAATAAAGCTTAAACAAATTACTTGAAAGCAATTTTCATTTTAGATTAAAAATAGAATTTATTTAGCCTAATGAGGCTATGATTCCAAACATTTGTGTTTAATATATCCCTAAGATTGGAGAACCAATATATTGAAAGCATTAAATCCATGCTAATCCCCTTTTATTGAAGTTAGTATGGACTTAACTTGGGTTTTTGTTTGAAAATAGATTTTTCCAAGATCATAGAGGCATTTCAATAGCATATGATGAACTAAACTAAATGAAGATATCAAACATGAACAACCACTCAAAACAGCAAATTATCTATGCACTTTATTAAAGAAATCATTGTGAAAATGTATCCCAAGGTATGGTCATGATCAAAATATGTTAGGTTGAACATTTACACATGAAATGAACATGTTGAGATGAAGAAAAACATGGCAAAAATGCATGAGCAAGGGCTGTTTTGTCAACAAGAAATATGGCATTCTAGTTCAGCAAAACACCATTAAAGTGCCAAGAAACTTATCAAATCCTAAGGGCTACTACAAATAAAGCCACAATAATGCATGGAAGCCTTAATAGGGTCATGGAAACATGAAGTTCACTAAAATGATTATGATGAAGAAAAACAAAAAATGAAAGGAAGAAAAGATAGAAAATATATTCTTAAATAGCAATCTGGCCATTTCTAATTTCTTTGCTACGGATTAGCAAAAAAGGAATGAAAAGAAAGAGCTTTTGTTATGGTGGCTATGGAGTATAGTTTTTAGGTAAAGATGAAGGAAACGAAAGGTTCTAGACGGATTTCGAGAATAGTGGAAAGTGAGCTATGAAAATGGAGTTTTTGGGAGAACTTAAAGGTATTTTTCCTTTTGGTGGCTGATGTCCCTTTCTCTAGCTAACTAAGAAAGTTAGATTATATAGAGGATGATTTTAACTACTAAGATGACCTAGTAAAGAGGGCATATTGGACTTTTGGCATATACCATATAATGACTTATAGTACCTATGTGATATGTTTCAATATTTGATTAGCTAATCTTGATTCTTGCAGGCAAAGAAAACCATGCATTAGTTGATCAAATGAGTAATCACAACTTTGTCCCCCATTAAATCAAATTTTCTCATGAAATACCCTTATGCCAAGCTTAATGGTCCATTCTAAAATATATTAATCCAATGTTTAGAGCTAAAAATTAAATCCACATTATTTGTATGAATTTTTGTCTAATATTGGCTAATTTTTAAGGTTTTTTCGTGACAAATTTGAGTTTTAAAGTCATGGTATGAAGGGAAAAAAGTATCTCAAATTGGACCAAAAATAACCTTGTGCATCGATAATTAAGTTTTTATTGATACATTATGCAAAAAAAAAAAAAAAAAAACTAGAATGTATTGATACTTTTAATCTGGTATCGATAAAAAGCATGGTGTATCGATACTAGTAAGCCTATATCGATAGCAAGCTTGTTGTATCAATACATGCACTCTCGTATCAATACTTGTTAGCCAAAATCGCGATTTTAGCTACAACATAACTTTATATTGATACAAACATTCATGGTATCGATACCACTCTTCAAATACTGATACCATGCCTTTTGATATCAATACAGTTAACAAGATTTTGGAATTTAAATGGTGTGGAGCCATGTATCGATACCTCACACCTATGTATCGAGACATACATAAAAAATATGGATTTTTTATACCTTTGCCTTCTCGAACTCTTTACTTTAGCCAAGAACGGTGGGAAATTGACTTGTGCTTCTTCAAATGACCTTGATGGTGTGTCGGACGATGACTATTAACTTGGTTCGTCCTCCATTGCCTATGTCTACATATGAAAATAATCTATTATAAATATAGAGATTGCAAATAATATAAAACTCCTGACAAACAAACACTAAATTCAAGCCTATGCTCTTAAGGGTTAAACATATTGAATACATTTTATTCCATTAACCTGTTATTTTACCAAACTCTTCTGCTCATTTCTACTGACTTATCTCCCATGAAGATCTCATAGGGTTTAGATCTTTTTCATAATTTTAAAGATCAAAACCCACTCTATATTTAGAGCTTATTACTTTATTACTAAGAATTCATACTTACTAGGATTTTTTTTCTATTAAGAATATTTATTTATTAAACAAACTAATCCCTAATTAATAAAATTTTACTAGAATTCAAACTGATTCTCAATTTGATTTCAGTCAAATATATGACAATCTCCACCTTGCACCTTAAAATGAGAGACTTTAGGATGAGATAAGAGGAAAATAAAAAGAATTGCTTTTTTATCTTGAATTTAATAGCATTGAGGGATAAATTTCATCCTCAATTTAATAGTATTTAAAACAAATGCCATTTTCAAAACTTTTTAGGGAGATAGCTTTAGAGAATAACTATTAGGGATGATTTTTCATATTTTAAAAATAATTATTGATCATCCTCAATTTTTTTTTAAATTATCAGTGTTACATCAAAACATTGGCCTTCAAGTAATCTTGGGTCTACATCATCGAATCGGTCTTAAATGCCTCTTCTGAGTAGGAATTATCTCTTAGTTTCGTTTTTCTCCAAAGATCATTAGCTAGCAAAATCAAGATATTTTATTTTTACCAATCTCTCATGTATGAATTACCACGCTCTTCTTAACAAATCAATATTATATTTCACATATTTTTTAGGACACGTCATACCATCCAAAAATTATATACTACTCATCAAGAGTAAGAATATAATATCACAATAAAAGTGTAAACATGTTTAAAGTAGACCTATCAAGGGACATGCTATGTGCCCAAGCCCGATGGCTGACCCAGTATTTAGGAGTGTTTGGATAAAAAAACTAGGCCCAAAAAATGTGTTTAGGCAAAAATTAAAATCCATCTTTTAAAAAAGTCGAGCTTAGGCAAAAATTTTTAGGCTTGAGCCCAGCTGAAATAGTAAGTATATAATATATAATATAAATATATATTTATATATATCAAATACCCTAATATATGTTATAGACACCCCATTTTGTTTGTGCCAATTTTTGGCATCCCAAAACTTAATTAAAAGGGAATAGAAATAAAACATAGAGACATTTATTGGGTGCTATGTCGCTAGTAATATTAAATGACATGGTGCTAGGCAAAAATTTTTTTAAGAAGGTTTGAAATGCTTAGGGACCATATAAAAAAAACTATAAAAAAAAGACCAAAGGTCACTATTCGAGGTGTCATCACGTCCATTCGGATAAGCACGGATCAGTCATCCATTATGCCTAGCTGAAATGAAGTGTCTGAAAGGCCAAACGTGTGTAAAATCCATATTTACATGAGTCAGTATCAACACATGGCCTTTAGGTATCGATACAAGTCTTTTATATTACTAAAAATTCAAATAATGATGCATCTTGTAAAATTTTCAAGCTTGAGAACTCACTAGCTGATCTAGAATTAAACTTTTTGCAAAGCATTTTCATAGGGAGCTTCTTATGAAGGATTAAAACCCTACAAAAGTTCCTTGGTGACAAAGTCCAAGTTTTGAGCTCCTTTATTGTTATACTACCATTGTTTTGCTCTATGGGTCATATATAGCTTTCTATTGCTTAGGTCCACATCAAAACACATCTTTAATGGGAAGAAAAGGAAAATTCTTTTAGAAGATTCCCTCGAAAGAAAGGGTAAATTATAGGCCCATAGGGATGCTAACTTAGAGAAATTCCATAAGATGGTGGATATCTATAAGGACAATTGGTATAAAGGTCATTAACCCTATAGTAGTATGCCAAACAAGTGTAGTTTCTATTTTGTATTTTTTTTTTAGAAACTATGAATTTAGAAATAAGTTTTGGTTTGTAAATAGTGTGCATTTTGTCATAGGCCATGAATTTTGTTAATAATAATTTCCAATATTTAGGATAATAAGAACATTTTGAAAAATTTTCTTTGGTAGATGATCACTATGAGGTAGAACTTTCTCAGAAGGTTCTTTCACTTCCAGTTACATGATTGTCCTAAACATTCAGTCATAGACCTTTTACACCTAAATGTTCTTCTTTGGATTCCATGAGGGTCTAACAAATAGGTTATACTCTTAAAAGATTCAGGTGTCAATGGCCCAACTTGTTTAAAAATAATGATGGTATTCCAAGATCTCCCAAATTCATTTGGATCTTTTTACCACAACTTCCATGATACTTCTCTAAATTCTTGATTCTGGAAGAATGAGAACAAACATGAGCCAAAAATAATTTTTTCCTTTAGATAAAATCTTTTCAATTCAATGTCTAATAAATAAGATTTTAAATATAATATTCTATTATACCAATTTTATTTCTTTCTTAAAGGCTTAAATAGAACTAAGATTCATTGATGATTATGGAGTTAAAAGTTTCAAGGGGCAAAATTGAGTGCAAAATCATGTTTTTAGTGTACTCAAAATGCTTTCAAAAGGAAAATTATCTTTTTTTCCATAGAAAAACTTGTCAATTCAAATATCTGTGTTTGAAATGAAAAATGGTCATCTTTCTCTATTCTTTCACAGATATAGAAAATTATTCGCTTTGCAATCCCCTTTGACCTTGATGATTTATTCTTTCTTTAGAACCTCAATTAATAATCATCCTCTATATTAGGGGGCAAGTGAAGCAAAGCTTCAAGATTATTAGAAGGGTCAAATTCCATTCTAAGATTATAAGAAAAATCAAGTCAACCATTAGAAGGTAAATTTTGAAAACTAAAGTTCGTTCAAATTTCAAGTTCTTTAAAAAATGAAGAATGAACAAAGTTTGAATTTCAAGTTCCTTCAAAGCAAAAAAAAAAAAAATGAAGAAAGCTCAAATTTCAAATTCCTTTAAAAACGAAAAATGAAGAAAGTTCAAATTTCAAGTTCTTTCAAAACAAAAAATAAAGAAATTGCAAATTTCAAGTTCCTTTAAAGCATAAAATAAAGACAGTTCAAATCTTAAGTTCCTTCAAAGTGAAGACATGCTAGATGAGAATCTTTTTGAAAAGAAATGATTATTGATTCAATGAACCTTAAACACTTGATTTAGCCTGTTTATCTTTTTCTTTTTCTAAATTATGAACCATGGCCTACATTATATACCTAAAGAGTTCATTTTGATAAAACATAGCTACTTGAATTATCGAGCCATTCCTAGGAAATTTTTCAAAAATGCATTTTTTGGATGATTTTTGAGTCCTTAAGAACATGATAGGGCAATCAGTCAAAAAAAGAAAAGAATAAAAGAAAAAAATTAAAAACAAATGAAGTTCTAGGGTGAAAACTTGAAATAAGCAATTTAAAACAAACTTAAAGGCTTTCGAACTACTCCTAAACTAATAAACGTAGCCACCTAAGGAAATGAGTTATTCGTTGTTAATTTAGAAATTATCGTAAACTTCTAAAAATCTCACGAATCAGCAAAAAGTTGAATCAAATGCCTAAATATTCTTCTAAAGACAACCTTTTAGAACTTTCATGTTCGATCTTGTAAATTATGCTAACCCAAGGCCTTTTGAATTAATTTTTTGAGACTTGGTGTTTACTAACATTGGTTTAACATACGTCGAGCTATTGTACTTGAAGATTAAAAGAACATTATAACTTGACTATTTACCTTTTAAAGAACTTCCATGAAAGGAACATCCACTTGAATTTGATCTTGATAAACCTCAACCTTGTTTTACCAATTTCTTCTAGATTAAATTCTAGTAGTGCCACCTATTTGTCTTTTTCATTTTCCTTGTTCCATTCAAAAATGTCCCAAATGATGATCATTAATTAGAAGAAAGCCTTAAAAACAAAAAGATGGAGATGGCATGTCCATTATCCTTGATATTAGAAAATTCATGCTTGAAATTATTATGAATTTTCATAGCTTTTGATCAAGTAGATCTTATTCCAATTAGAATGGAAAAGGTGATCTTGTTTTGTAAATCCTAAAATTTAGATGAATTTTGATACTATCTATGATTTCAATATGAGCATGCCTTGAGCAACAAAATTTTGACTCTTATTCAACTGCATAAAGTTGTATCTTTGAATTAGTCAACACTAATTTGATATTAGGTGACTTTTCAAGAAAAATCAAGCAATTCTTAGATTCCTAAAGTCAAGATTAGAAGAAAAATTTTGTAGGGCAAACATGAGTTTGCCTTTTACAATTTAAACCTTTAAAAACAAGTTACCAAGAAGAAAAAAATTGGCAACCATGAGGCTCAAATTGGTGAGGCCTGGCCAACGTACAAAGATTAACCTTTATGATGTTTAAAATTCATATGTTCTTTTTATTCGATCCTATGTTAGGTAGGTGAAGTAGGATTTAAGTCAACTTCATCTAATTAAGCAGAAAGATCGACAGAGTTTTTATTTATTAGCTTCAATTGGTTAGGAATCGGTGGAGTAATATGTCCTCTTCATTTGATCTTATGTTAAGTAGGTGAAGTAGGATTTAAGCCAACTTTGTCCAATTAAGTAAAAAGATTGGCAGAATTTTTATTGGTCAACTTCACTTGATTAGCAGAAATATTGTCATTTTCATGTATATATTTTTGTGTTATTTTTCTTAATAACTTCTATTTTGATATATGTTAACTTATTCATTATTTATGTGGATTTTATGCCTATTTTAGCTTGGTAAAAATTATGACATGTATATATGTTGAGTTGTATGCACATATGCGATGAAAAATATTATTTTTGGTTAAAATATAATGCTGGTCAAAAATGTTTGTGGTTCTTGAATGATTTTTCATGCTTGATTTCAAGATATTCAAGACTATTTTGTAAAGTTTGAAACTTTTAGGGGCGTAAAACAAATTTTCCCAAAATTTTAAAAGCCTTGTAAGGGTGATTCTAAGCTTGGTTTAATCTTATCTTGATGATTTCATGATGTCTTGATTTTTAGGTTATTTTGTAGTTATAGAAAATATAGGGGCTAAACTGGAAAGAATTGTAAAATTTTTTCTAGGCCATATAAGTTTGGTCAAATGCTTGATGGAACCTTTAAAATCGTGTTCATGCTTAGTCTAACATATTTTAGTGTGTTTTATACATTTTTTATCATCTTTAAACCATTTTATAATTTTAGAAAGTTTAAGGGCTTATTTGCAAAATTGTAGGTACTTTTACTTCTATCTATAAAGTTACATGCTGGATCCAAGAAGTAATATCTTGATTATGTTGTTAATGTAGGTTTATTGTACATCTTATTAAGAGTCCATATATTCAATTGACATTTGAGTTCACATCCTGTACCACCATCATAGTGAAGTTTACGGCCAAAGTATTTCTCATGTATTTGCAACATTAAAATTGTAATTGAACTTGATATACCATCTTTTTAGTGGTTTTATTGAATGGAGTTTTGAGCTTAAGCTTCACACTTGTATAATATAGTTTTTATAGTTGTTTAAAATAGTTGTAATTAATCCATATTGGAAATCTTTGATTTTTTGGCAATTTCTAATACAAAATAGATGTTTGGAAAGTTTGATGCGGGGATAGTGACTATAATAAGATGAATTGATTACCGTAAGAATAGAATAGCTTTGGGTAGAGTAGACTCTCTAAGTAAAAATGACTTCATAAGAAATCAGTTCATTTATTCGTGAGGGAGTCAATTCATTCTATTAATTCCTAATAAAAAAATCCATTGATTTATTTTACTTTAAGTATAAAAGGGTCATTCCTTCTTGTTGTGGGTGAGGCTCAGATATCAGTTCTTTTTCTTAATTTGTATTTTTTTGGTGTAAAAGTGAACTTTTTTCATGGAAGGATCGGTTCCTTCAAATAAGACAATACGTATATCTAGTAAAAATAATACGTGCATTTAGTAAAAACAATATGTCCATGTAGCATAATTATATGTACATATAATAAAAAAAATGATATTTTTTACCTAAAGAGTTGGTTCCTTTCATGGTGTGGTCAGTTTTTTTCTTAAATTGTGTATTTTTTGGCCTAGAAATCAGTTTCTTTCATGGAAAGGTCAGTTCCATTGAATAAGATAATATGTACATCTAGTAAAAATAACATGTACATATAGCAAAAATGATATTTTTGGCATAAGGAGTTGGTTCCTTTCATGGAGGAGTCGATTCTCTTTCTTAATTTGTATATTTTTTTGACATAGGAGTCAACTTCTTTAATGGAGGTGTCAGTTTCATCGAATAAGACAATACACATATCCAATAAAAACAATATATCATATAGCAAAATTATATGTACGTATAATAAAAATGAGATTTTTAACCTAAAGAATTGGTTTCTTTCACGGAGAGGGTTCCTCTGAATACAAGTATATGTGCACATAGTAAAAAAAAAAAATCTTTTATTTAAATTTAATTATAAAAATATAAAATATTAGTATAAAATATTTTAAATCTTTTATTATTGTAAATAATAATTCAGGATTTAATATAAGATATTTTTATTTTTATTTTTTAAATAGTAATTCATGATTTAATATAATCTTTTTAATTTTTATTATTTTTAATAGTAATTTAAGATTTAATATAAAATATTTTTTTTATTTTTATAATTTTTAAATAATAATTAAAGATTTAGTATAAAATAGTTTTAATAGGACTTGGTATATGTTGGAGTTTTGGAAGGGTTCTAAGGTACGTTCCTTAAGGAATGCTTTAATGGCAACCGGTTAAACAAGTTGCTATAATTTTTATTTAACTTATTTAACTTATTTTACAATTATTATTATATAATAATACAAAAAATTATTATGATTACATAAATATAATACAAGTTACATAAATCATTAAAAGAAAAAAATTTAGAGTTATCAGTAAATATTATAGATATGTAAATTATATTATCTATTACATAAATTATTATGATTGGTAATATAAATTAGTATAACATATTTTTATTATAATTACAAATATATATTATATACATACATAAATTATGATAAAAGATAATAAAAGTTGTAATACATAAATTTATTTATTTACATAAAAATTTTGTAAGTTACAAAAATTTATTACAATTAAGTAACAGAAAATAGTACTGCATAAAATATTATAATTACATTAATTATATTATCAATTACACATGTACATCATCATAGGCAATGTGAATAAGTATTACACATTTTTTTACTATTATACATATATATTATTTACTTACAAAAATTATAATAAAAGATAATAAAAAATATAATATATAAATTGATTACATTTACATAAAAATTTTATAAGTTACGTAAATATATTATCAACAGGTAATAAGAAGTACTATTACAAAAAATATTATAGTTACATAAATTATATTATCTATAACATACGTTTATTACAATAGGTAATATAAATATGAATTAAATATTTTTATGTAATTTATGTTATATGTAATGTATTTGTATAAAGAATCTTTAAAGGTAATGTATATATGTAATTTGTTATATATAAATATTACCGAATTTACATACAAACATTACATATTTATATAAAAATTACTAAATCTATAATATATATATGTAAAATATTTCTTTAAGAAAATTAACTATAATTTTCTAGAAATTATTTTTTTATTATTTATTAAATATATTATATGTGTGAGAAAATAATTTTTGTAGTAATTTTTAAAGTGAAAAAAGGTTTTATGTTTTTTTAGTTTAATAATTTATTTAGGTATATTAGTAATAATTACATTATATTGAGAAAAAAATAATTTTTTTATAAATTTATAATTGTTATTAGTTGGTAAAATTACACCTAAATATTACAAAAATTACACATAAATATTATAATTTACATAATATTTATGTGTAATTTGTGTTATATGTAATATTTTTGTGTAAAAAATCTTTGAAGGTAATATATGTATGTAATTTGTTACATACAAACTTTACTGAATTTACATACAAATATTATAGATTTACATAAAAATATTACCAAATCTATAATATATGTAAGTAAAATATTTCTTTAAGAAAATTAACTATAACTTTCTAGAAGTTATTTTTTTTATTAAATATATTATATGTGTGAAAAATTAATTTTTGTTATAATTTTTGAAGTGAAAAAACTTTCTATATTTTTTTAGTTTAATAATTTATTTGGATATATTAGTAATAATTATATTATATTAAAAAAATTAATTTTTTGATAAATATATATTTTTTATTAGTTGGTAAAATTACAACTAAACATTATAAAAATTACACATAAAATTATAATTTATATAATGTTTATATGTAATTTGTGTTCTATATAAATTAAATATATTATATATAATATATATTATATAACACATATGCAATATATAATATTATAAATATAATATAATAATATATTATATATAAAAAATAAAAAATTAGATTTTTAGTTGCTGAAAAGCGAAATGAACAAGAAGAAAAAAGAGAAAATTTTTATGTTAAATGTTAGGGAGACTTTCAAAAGAGTAATATGTAATAATAATTATTAAAAAAGATGAAAGCAAAAAAAATAATTTATAAAAAAATAATTATTAAAATATAAATAAGGAGATTGTAATTACCATTTAACCTCTATTTTTCATCTAATCTTTTGGCTTTTTTTCTTTTTAGCAGTAATTTAGTAGATGTTATAAACTATGTATATTAAATTATAATATATATTGTTTATTGTTTTTTTTTATGCAATCTTAGGGATTAAAACCTTTTACCAAAATAAAGATTTCCAAAGATAATAAGTTATAATTATCTCACTATATAAGAATAATTAACTGTATTTTTTATTTTTGCTTACAAGTTTATTTTTTCATTTCTATTGGAAGGTAATTCTCTTACTATATAAGAATAATCAGTTTCAACATATACAAAGCCATACTCAAGGTGATGTCGACCATGCATGAATATAACTATTTTGCATATGTGCTTTATATTTAGTTATAATGAGTCATACATCTAGTTATAATAAGTCGAATATTTAGTTATAGAGAGTTATACATTTAGTAATTATTTTTTAATATAAAATCTTATTAATATTTTATTATATTTATATTATATAATATATTATTTTTATGATATTATATATTATTTCATATATGTATTATATAATATATATAATTTTAAATTTTTAAAAAATAATTTGGATTTAAAATTAAATATTTTTTAATTTTTATTATTTTTAATTAGTTTTTCAAAATTTAATAATTTTTTTATATTTTATTGTATATAATATATTATTATATTATATATATTATGTAATATATATTATATATAATATGTATAATATATATTATTTATAATTTTTAAAAAGTAATTTGATTTAATATTACATATTTTTTAATTTTTATTATTTTTTATATTAATCAGGTATTTAATATAATTTGAGATTATTTTATAATTCAAGATTTAAGATAATATTTTTAATATATATAATTAATATGTAATATATAATTCTATATATTATATATAATTTGTGGGGGGTCGATTCCCTTTCGACCAAAGCCAATCCCCAAAATATATAATATTATAATATATAATATATTATATTTAATGTTATATATAATATAATATCAATTTGAGATTTAATATAAAATAGATTTTATTTTTTATTATTTGTAAATGATAATTCAAGATTTAATATAAAATAATTTTTTTTCTTATTATTTGATAATGATATTTCAAAATTTAATATAAAATATGTTTTTATTTTTTATTATTTTTAAATAGTAACTTAGGATTTAATAAAAATATTTTTTAATATTTTATTATTTCTAAATACTATTTTTGATTATATAATTTATATATATTTATATATATATATAATTTATGTATATATAGTTTATTTATATGGGAGAGTCGGTTTCCACATGAAGGGAACCGACTCTCTCATGAACATCAGTAAAATAGCATAAAAGAGCAACAGCCGAGAAAAATAAAGTTAAATTGTAATTATAATTTTTTTATTAATAGTTCTAATAATTATTATTTTCTTTTTTAAAATAAATTTTTTTGCTTTCACTTTTTATAAAAATTATCATTCCATATCACTTTTCTAAAATTCTTCAAGTAAACCATATCTCTCTCTCTCTCTCTCTATATATATATATATATATATATATATATATATGTATATAACCGAGATGTCCACATCTAAAGGCTCAATTTAGTTTGAGCTGATAGGAAGCTTATTCTAAGACGTATGCTAAAATTTTCCGGTGTTTTGAGGGAATTGAGAATTTTAAGGGCAAGTAGGTAATTAAATGATCTTATAAGTATTTGTCAAGGTTTCCATTTCTTTAAATGTAAATAAATTTTCCATTACCTCATTATCTAAAAAGAAAATCACCATGATCTTAAATCTCAGTTTCCCTAATATATATTCCTATGTTAGCATTAAATAACTATCTATTCTGCATCGCATAATTTGTAATTCCACCGGAACCTTGACTACTTTTTCGCTAAGTCAATTTTATATTTAGTAGTCCCAGTCTAAAAATATGTAAACTTCTTTGGTCCCTCATTGAAGACTTTATGTTTTCGGAGAGACAAAGGACTTCTATATGATTGATTGAAACTTAAATCTATAAATTCTTATATGTAAACCTTGCAATTGTTATATGGCTACATAATATGAATACCATATAAAAAAATAATATAAAGACATAGACGTATAAAAATATATAATATAAATGATTAATTTATCAAAATTTATATAAATTTATAATATGTTAAATATAATTATAATAAATAAAAAATATAAGTATGATACAACACGAATCGTTATATCTACTTATATAGTCGCTTAGCTTGCTTGCTGCTTCCCCTACCTACGGCACCATGGAATCAGCGGAGTCTGAATTTTTATGTAGGAAATAAATACATATTTGAGAGTACAATTGTTTATAATCAAACATT